>OX387260.1:3869135-3881635 GCA_947562095.1 Branchellion lobata
ACTCCTTCTTCCATCACTCCTTCTTCCATCACTCCTTCTTCCATCACTCCTTTTTCCATCACTCCTTCTTTCATCACTCTTCATTCCATCACTGCTTCTTCCATCACTCCTTTTTCCATCACTCCTTCTTTCATCACTCCTTTTTCCAGCACTTCTTCATTCATCCCTCCTTCTTCCATCCCTCCTTTTTCCATCCCTCCTTCTTCCATCACTCTTCATTCCATCACTCCTTCTTTCCATCACTCCTTTCATCACTCCTTCTTCCATCACTCCTTCATTCCATCACTCCTTCTTCCATCACTCTTTCTTCCATCACTCTTTCCTTCCATCACTCTTTCCTTCCATCATTCCTTTATTTATCCTCCTTCCTTCCATCACTCCTTCCTTCCATCATTTCTTTGTTCATCCTTCTTCCTTACATCACTCCTTTCTTCCATCACTCTTTCCCTTCATCACTCCTTCCTTCCATCCCTTCTTCCTTCCATCACTCCTTCATTCATCCCTTCCTCCTTCTATCACTCTGTCCTTTATCCATTCCTTCTTTTCATCACTCCTTCTTTTTTTCTACATCCTTTCCTCTTCTTTCTTTCACCCACCCACCCATTCACCCATTCATCCACCCACCCATTCACCCATTCATCCACCCACCCATTCACCCATTCACCCATTCACCCACCCACCCACCCATCCACCCACCCATCCACCCACCCACCCACCCACCTATCCACCTACCCACCCATCCACCCATTCACCCACCCACCTTCTCATCACACTCAAGCGTGAAGATAACATACAGGGGTCGTTCCTTGTAACCCCCGTGACACGAACTGAAGCAACTGAAGCGGAACAAACTGGTCACCCATTTGGAACCAACTGGACGAGGGGAAGAGGAATGAAGATGTGGAGAGGGTGAAATTCAAATTTGGAGAGGAGGGGGGGTGGGGGAGTGGTGGAATAATGTGGAAAGGGTGGTGGGGGTTATAGAGGGAGATGGGTGATGATGGGGTGATGATGGATGATGATGGGTGATGTTGGGTGATGATGGGTGATGATGGGTGATGATGGGTGATGGTGGGTGATGATGGGTGATGGTGGGTGATGATGGGTGATGATGGGTGATGATGGGTGATGATGGGTGATGATGGGTGATGATGGGTGATGATAGGTGATGATGGGTGATGATGGGTGATGATGGGTGATGATGGGTGATGGTGGGTGATGATGGGTTAGTAGGTGAAAAAAGACAATGACTTCAGTAGGTGACAGTTTTTAATTGTTGGGTTTCCAAATTTATTTACCGCTTAGTTTTGGTACGTTCCACTAACTCCTCCTCTTTCTTCACCCCCTACAAAACCTACCTTCCGAAACTTAAAAATCTTTCCAAAATATTTTTTTAAAACCCCCAATGCTCATACAAACTTTCAAACCCCATACAGCCTCAGTACCCCCAAACAACCCCACAACCCCCAAACAACCCCACAACCCCCTAAACAACCCCACAACCCCCCAAACAACCCCACAACCCCCTAAACAACCCCACAACCCCCTAAACAACCCCACAACCCCCTAAACAACCCCACAACCCCCTAAACAACCCCATAACCCCCAAAAAACCCCACAACCCCCGAACAACCTCACAACCCCCCAAACAACCCCACAACCCCCTAAACAACCCCACAACCCCCAAACAACCCCACAACCCCCAAACAACCCCACAACCCCCAAACAACCCCACAACCCCCAAACAACCCCACAACCCCAAAACAACCCCACAACCCACAAACAACCCCACAACCCCCCAAACAACCCCACAACCCCCAAACAACCCCACAACCCCCAAACAACCCCACAACCCCCAAACAACCCCACAACCCCCAAACAACCCCACAACCCCCTAAACAACCCCACAACCTCCAAACAACCCCACAACCCCCAAACAACCCCACAACCCCCAAACAACCCCACAACCTTCAAACAACCCCACAACCCCCAAACAACCCCACAACCCCCCAAACAACCCCCAAACAACCCCACAACCCCCAAACAACTCCACAACCCCCAAACAACCCCACAACCTTCAAACAACCCCACAACCCCCCAAACAACCCCACAACCCCCAAACAACCCCACAACACCCAAACAACCCCACAACCCCCCAAACAACCCCACAACCCACAAACAACCCCACAACCCCCAAACAACCCCACAACCCCCAAACAACCCCACAACCCCCTAAACAACCCCACAACCTCCAAACAACCCCACAACCCCCAAACAACCCCACAACCCCCAAACAACCCCACAACCCCCAAACAACCCCACAACCCCCAAACAACCCCACAACCTTCAAACAACCCCACAACCCCCAAACAACCCCACAACCCCCCAAACAACCCCCAAACAACCCCACAACCCCCAAACAACTCCACAACCCCCAAACAACCCCACAACCTTCAAACAACCCCACAACCCCCAAACAACCCCACAACCCCCAAACAACCCCACAACACCCAAACAACCCCACAACCCCCCAAACAACCCCACAACCCACAAACAACCCCACAACCCCCAAACAACCCCACAACCCCCAAACAACCCCACAACCCCCAAACAACCCCACAACCCCCAAACAACCCCACAACCCCCAAACAACCCCACAATCCCCAAACAACCCCACAACCCCCAAACAACCCCACAACCCCCAAACAACCTCACAACCCCCAAACAACCCCACAACCCCCAAACAACCCCACAACCCCCAAACAACCCCACAACCCCCAAACAACCCCACAACCCCCAAACAACCCCACAACCCCCAAACAACCCCACAACCTTCAAACAACCCCACAACCCCCAAACAACCCCACAACCCCCCAAACAACCCCCAAACAACCCCACAACCCCCAAACAACTCCACAACCCCCAAACAACCCCACAACCTTCAAACAACCCCACAACCCCCCAAACAACCCCACAACCCCCAAACAACCCCACAACACCCAAACAACCCCACAACCCCCCAAACAACCCCACAACCCACAAACAACCCCACAACCCCCAAACAACCCCACAACCCCCAAACAACCCCACAACCCCCAAACAACCCCACAACCCCCAAACAACCCCACAACCCCCAAACAACCCCACAAACTTCAAACAACCTCACAACCCACAAACAACCCCACAACCCCCCAAACAACCCCACAACCCCCAAACAACCTCACAACCCACAAACAACCCCACAATCCCCAAACAACCCCACAACCCCCAAACAACCCCACAACCCCCAAACAACCCCACAACCCCCAAACAACCCCACAACCCCCAAACAACCCCACAACCCCCAAACAAACCCACAACCCCCAAACAACCCCACAACCCCCCAAACAACCCCACAACCCCCAAACAACCCCACAACCCCCAAACAACCCCACAACCCCCAAACAACCCCACAACCCCCAAACAACCCCACAACCCCCAAACAACCCCACAACCCCCAAACAACCCCACAACCCCCAAACAACCCCACAACCCCCAAACAACCCCACAACCCCCCAAACAACCCCACAACCCCCCAAACAACCCCACAACCCCCAAACAACCCCACAACCCCCAAACAACCCCACAACCCCCAAACAACCCCACAACCCCCAAACAACCCCACAACCCACAAACAACCCCACAACCCCCAAACAACCTCACAACCCTCGAAAAACCTTAAATAAGCACCCGAATAAACTAAAAATAAATTTGAAAATAAATAAAAATAAACATTAAAAATCCCTGAAAAACCCCAAAAACTCATTAAAACCCATAAAAACCAAATATTTTTAATAACTACAAAAACCCCTGAAAAATTCTTAAATTCATAAAACTTCAAAACCCCCTAAACCCCCAAAACCCCCTAAACCCCCCAAAACCCCCTAAAACTCCACAAACCCCCCAAAACCCCCTAAAACACCATAAAACCCCCCAATGCCCTCCCAAAAATCCTCCAAAAACCTGTCAAATCCCTTCAAAAACATTTCAAAATACCTTCAAAACCTTCAAAACCCTTAAAAACCCTCAAAACCCCCAACCCCCCCCCAAACTTCCCCAAACCTCCCCAAACCCCCCCAAACCTTGGGGTTCTTCGTAAGGCACGATGACAGAGAGTCTCTTTGAGAGGGGGTCTTGGGTGTGGAGGGCGCAGGGGTGGTCGGAGAGAAGAAGGTGTCTGCAGAGGGGGGGTGGGTCGCTGGAGGCAGCCATGTCGGCTGGACACCTCTGCACCACCTTGAGGAGGGATTAATTAAGTTTTAATCAATTAATTTACTTTCAATTAATTAATTTACTTTTAATTAATTAATTTACTTTTAATCAATTAATTTACTTTTAATCAATTAATTTACTTTTAATCAATTTATTTACTTTTAATCAATTAATTTACTTTTAATCAATTAATTTACTTTTAATCAATTAATTTACTTTTAATTAATTTACTTTTAATTAGTCAATCGGATTTTAATTGGTTGATTGAAATCCAATCGAACAATTTAATATTAACCAACTGTGTAAACGTTAACCACTCAAGTGAATGTTAACCACTCAAGTGAATGTTAACCACTTGATTAAATTTTAATTAAATGATAAACTTTCAACCAACCAATTAAAAATTAATTAATTTCAGTTAATTATTCAAATTTTAATTGAATGGTTGAGGTTAAATCAATCAATCAGAGTTAAATTGAAGCTCACTTGGCCAATAAAACTTTAAAACTACGCGGAGTTGAAGCCACTATAATAATATTCGTATTTGTATTGTATTTTTTTTCTATGTATTGTATTGTATTTTTTTGTCTATGTATTGTATTGTATTTTATTGTTTCTGTATTGTATTGTATTTTATTGTCTATGTATTGTATTGTATTTAATTGTATATGTATTGTATTGTATTTAATTGTATATGTATTGTATTGTATTTAATTGTATATGTATTGTATTGTATTTAATTGTATATGTATTGTATTGTATTTTATTGTCTATGTATTGTATTGTATTTAATTGTATATGTATTGTATTGTATTTTATTGTATTTTATTGTATCGTATTTCATTGTATTTTAATGTCCTTTAGTGTATTGTATTTTATTGTCTTTATTGCATTTTTTGTATTTCACTGTAGTTCAGTGTATTCTGTTGTATTATATTGTGTTTAAATTTTTTCATTGTATTTATATTTATTTAATTGTATTTAATTGTATTTAATTGTATTTAATTGTATTTAATTGTATTTAATTGGATTTAATTGTATTCAATTGTATTTAATTGTATTTAATTGTATTTAATTGTATTTAATTGTATTTAATTGTATTTAATTGTATTTAATTGTATTTAATTGTATTTAATTGTATTTAATTGTATTTAATTGTATTTAATTGTATTTAATTGTATTTAATTGTATTTAATTGTATTTAATTGTATTTAATTGTATTTAATTGTATTTAATTGTATTTAATTGTATTTAATTGTATTTAATTGTATTTAATTGTATTTAATTGTATTTAATTGTATTTAATTGTATTTAATTGTATTTAATTGTATTTAATTGTATTTAATTGTATTTAATTGTATTTAATTATATTTAATTGTATTTAATTGTATTTTATTGTATTTAATTGTATTTAATTTTATTTAATTGTATTTAATTGTATTTAATTGTATTTAATTGTATTTAATTGAATTTAATTGTATTTAATTGTATTGTATGAAATTACTTGATACGTTTGTACCACTCTGCTGTGGGAGAAGATAATTGAAAATAAATTTAATTAAAATAAGTTTTAATTTATTTTTATTTTTATTTTTTTTTAAAGTAAAATTATACAAAACAATGGATGTTGTATCTTTTTGGATCTTGGAGTTTGGTGGATAATTGAGGCGTTTGGATATTTTTTTGGATGGATTTAAATCCACACTTGACCAATTTGCAACAAAAATCTTTTTCATACAGAAAATTACAATACAATACAATACAATACAATATAATACAATATAATACAATATAATACAATATAATACAATACAATACAATACAATACAATACAATACAATACAATACAATACAATACAATACAATACAATACAATACAATACAATACAAAACAATACAATACAATACAATACAATACAACACAATACAATACAATACAATACAATACAATACAATACAATACAATACAATATAATACAATACAATACAATAAAATAAAATACAAATACGAATATTATGATAGTGGCATTAACCCCGTATAGTTTCGAGGCCACATCCGCCTTATCATCCATCCATCAATCTATCCAACCATTCATCCAACCATCCGTCCATCTATCCATGCAACCACCCATGCAACCACCCATGCAACCATCCATCCAAACATCCATCCATCCATCCATCCATCCATCCCCTCCCCACCTCGTTGATGTGTTGGGGGTTGTAGAAAATGGGGAGGGCACGGATGGAGGAGTGGGGAGGGGGCACACGTGAGCAGCGGAAAAGGAAGGGGCAGGGAGTCTTCTTCTTCACGTACAACTTGTCCATCCGCTTGCAAAACTTTATAATAATAAAAATAATAATAATATCAATAACAATAAAAATAACAATGAACAAACAAATAAATAAATAAAAATAATAATAATAAAGTTTAAAAAAATAAAATAAAATAAAATAAAAATAATTTTTATTATTATTATTACTCTAATTATCATCATTCTTTTTATAAATTGCGAAGGGAGAGAAGTGGTTTATTTTAATTTTTATTAATTTCTTTTTTTTTATTTATTTATTTTATATATTTTTTATCATTTCTTTTTATTTTTTATCATTTCTTTTTATTTTTTATCATTTCTTTTTATTTTTTATCATTTCTTTTTATTTTTTATCATTTTTTTAAATTTTTATTTCTTTTTTTTTATTTTTTATCATTTATTTTTATTTTTTATTATTTGATAATATTATATTTCATCATTATTTATTATTGGTTAATTTTATTATTTTATTATAATTTATAATTTTATTATTATTATTATTTTATTTTATTATTTTTATTATTTTATTTTATTTTTATTCTTTTAATTCAATTTTTTTTTCTTTTATGCCGCCTCACGATCCAGTTGGTGGACTTGGTCTCCTTGGTTTGTTCCTGCACTGACACCTGGAAGCCGAAGTCGCCAGGGTGGGGGGTGCTGGAATAATAAGAATAACAATTATTTTTATTAATTTTTTAATCAATATAATAATGGCAATAATAATGCTAATAATAATAAAGAAAGTTTCAATAATAATAATAATAATAATAATAATAATAATAATAATAATAATAATAATAAAAATAAAAATAATAATAATAATAATAATAATAATAATAATAAAAATAATAATAATAATAATAATAATAATAATAATAATAATAATAATAATAATAATAATAATAATAATAATAATAATAATAATAATAATAATAATAATAATAATAATAATAATAATAATAATAATAATAATAATAATAATAATAATAATAATAATAATAATAATAATAATAATAATAATAATAATAATAATAATAATAATAATAATAATAATAATAATAATAATAATAATAATAATAATAATAATAATAATAATAATAATAATAATAATAATAATAATAATAATAATAATAATAATAATAATAATAAAATAAAAATAGAAATAATAATAAAAATAATAGTAATAATAATAATTTAATAATAATATTTATTAATATTATTAATAATAATAATAATAATATTATTATTATTATTTATATTATTATTATTATTGTTATTTTTATTATTATTATTATTATTATTATTATTATTATTATTATTATTATTATTATTATTATTATTATTCTTATTATTATTATTATTCTTATTATTATTATTATTATTATTATTATTATTATTATTATTTTTATTATAATTTTTATTATTATTATTATTATAAGAATAATATTAATAATAATAATAATATTCATTTTTTTTTTTTTTTCTTCATAGTTGTGTTTGTTATGTTCCACTTCTTGCTCTCTCACATCGAAGGCACGGCCAGGGCAGAATGGCGAAGAGAGAAGGAACTCTGAGGATGGATTATTTAAAAAAATTTAAAACTTAAAAATCAAGTTGAATATAATTCCTTCTCAATTAAACTCATTTAATTTTATTTTATTTAATTTGTTTTTTTTAATTCAGTTAAAAAACTCTTTAAAAAAATTTATTAAAAAAAAATTTTAATAAAAATTTAAAAAATCATTATTTTAAATTATTAAAAAAATTAAAAAATATAAAAAAAACTGTCTATTTTTTTTCTCAAATTTGTTAAAAGAAGAGCGCATAATAAATGAGAAATTTTAAAATCAATAAAAGAACGTTTAAACGGAAATTTAAAATCTAAAAATAGTCCGAGGAGCAAAAAAAGGAAGATATATAGTGTCTTTTGTCTTTCCTTCCTGCGCTCATAGTCACGTGTTCGAAAGATTAACGGCAGGCTAGCTTAATAAAAATAATGATAGTAGTATTTATATAAATAATAATAATATTATTATTATTTTAAAAAAAATTATTATATCATTGTTTTATTTATAACAATAATAATAATAACAACAAATATAAAAAAATAATATTAAGAATAATGATAATGATAACAATAATAAATAAAATAATAATAAAAATAATAACAAAAATCATCATCATCATCATCATCATCAATTTTATTCAGCACAAAGCGCCAAAGGAAGCAGCTGAGGCGCAACTAGGTGACTAAGCCACTCTAGGACGCCGTCTGTTCTTTACTTGAGTTACCTCTTTTAACGACTCAAACTTGAGCTTAGCCGGGAATCGAACCCTGAGCCTCCCGTATTCAAAGCGGGCTTGCTACCCATTATGCTACAGGCGCAGTATATAATTAGTGTATAATAGAGAGACAGGCTGCTATAGTGGCGTTAAAACTGAAGGCTTTGAGACCCCAAAGTTGGAAATCACATGTAAGCACCTCGCTGAAGGGGCTCAAAGAGCTTGTGACCAGTGAAGATTCTGTGAGATCATCGTCGAGGTAGGGACTCTGTGTGTGTGTGTGTGTGTGTGTGTGTGTGTGTGTGTGTGTGTGTGTGTGTGTGTGTGTGTGTGTGTGTGTGTGTGTGTGTGTGTGTGTTTGTGTGTGTGTGTGTGTGTGTGTGTGTGTGTGTGTGTGTGTGTGTGTGTGTGTGTGTGTGTGTGTGTGTGTGTGTGTGTGTGTGTGTGTGTGTGTGTGTGTGTGTGTGTGTGTGTGTGTGTGTGTGTGTAGGCAGGGAGGGTAGAAGGAGAATAAAAAGTTAAATAGTAACTTTGTAATGGTTTTATTGGTGTGGTTGTGGTTGAAATATATACAAATGAGTGTTTGTGATAATGGTGAGAACTTTGGGGTGATGGGAAACTTTGGAGATTTGGTGGAGGTGTGGTGGAGGGCTGGTGGAGGTGTGGTGGTGGTGTTGTAGAGGTGTGGTGGAGGGCTGGTGGAGGTGTGGTGGTGGTGTTGTAGAGGTGTAGTGGAGGGCTGGTGGTGGTGTGGTGGTGGTGTTGTAGAGGTGTGGTGGAGGTTTGGTGGAGGTGTGGTGGTGGTGTTGTAGAGGTGTGGTGGAGGGCTGGTGGAGGTGTGGTGGTGGTGTTGTAGAGGTGTGGTGGAGGTGTGGTGGAGAGGTGGTGGAGGGGTGGTGGTGGTGTTGTGGGAAGGTGGTGAAGGGGTGGTAGAGGTGTGGTGGAAGGGTGGTGGAAGGGTGGTGGAGGGGTGGTGGAGGTGTTGTGGTGTGGTGAAGGTGTGGTGGAGGTGTAGTAGAGGGGTGGTCGAAGGGTGGTTGAGGGGTGGTGGAGGTGTGGTGAAGGGGTGGTGGTGTGGTGGAGGGGTGGTTGTGAAAGGAGGGGTGGTGGAAGGGTGGTGGACCGTTGGACAATAAAACGCACATGTTTTGTTCCAAAACGAATATATTTTTAAAATTAATTATTCCTTATATAGCGCGCAACTTATACAGCGTGTAACTCTCCTTCATTCTCATTATCCTCTTCCCAGTTCACTTTTCATTCTTTTTTATTCAAGCTTCCATATTTTGTATCTTTTCAGAGTTCTTATATAATCTGTTTTTTTTTATTTTTCGATATTTCTGTATATTTGTATTTTTATATCAACATATTGCTTATTATTTATTATTCTTTTTATTTATCTTATATAATTTTTTTTAAATTTTTTTTTAATTTTTCATAATTTTTTATTCAAAACATTTTTGACTTTTTGTTATTTTTAATTTTTTCAAATTATTTCAAATATTTTTTTTTTCTCACATCACAATCGTTTTTATTATTTTTTTAAATATTTTTTTCTTTATTTTCATTCTTTTTTTATTTTTTATCTATTTATCTATTACAATTATTTCTATTTTTTACAAAATTAAATAATATCTTTTTTTTTTTTTATTATTCTTATTTTTCCATTTTTATACTATCACTTTTGAAAATTTTATTTTGTTAATGTTAACTTTTTTTTTTTTTTTTCATCATTAAAAAAAATAATTTTTTATGTTAATCTACTTTTTAATTTAATAGTTTTTTTTTCTTTTTTTTCTTTTTCTTCTATTATTCTTATTGTTTTTATTCTCATCCTTTTTATTTTTCATATTTAAAAATTCCGTTGCATTATTTTTATTTTCACCTTAATATTGTTTTTTTCTTTTGTTTTTCTCGCATAATCTCCAATATAATGCCTTTTTTTTTCTACAAAAACTCACCTACAAACAAAACTCCTCGCAGTCAATAAAACCTTTTGTCTCAAGTCCTAGCTTTTTTTATCCATTTTTTTTCTTTTTTTTCATTTTTTTATCAAGTTTTTTATAAATTTTTAGTGTTTTTATTTTTTATTTTTTATAAATTTCCATTGTTTTTATTTTTTATTTTTTATAAATTCTCATTGTTTTTATTTTTTATTTTTTATAATTTTTAATTTTTATTTTTTATTTATTTAATTATTTTCAAGTTTTTAATTTTTTTTATCAAGCTCTTTGTTACTATTATTATTATTTTTTTTTTTTTCATGGGTAATTTTTTAATGAATACTGTTTTTATTATGATTTTTTTATTATGATTTTTTTATTATGAATTTTTATTATGAGTTTTTATTATGATTTTTTTATTATGATTTTTTTTATTATGATTTTTTTATTATGATTTTTTATTATGATTTTTTTATTATAATTTTTTTATTATGATTTTTTTATTATGATTTTTTTATTATGATTTTTTTATTATGAATTTTTTATTATGAATTTTTTATTATGATTTTTTTTATTATGATTTTTTATTATGATTTTTTTATTATGATTTTTTTATTATAATTTTTTTATTATGATTTTTTTATTATGATTTTTTTATTATGATTTTTTTATTATGATTTTTTTATTATGATTTTTTTATTATGAATTTTTTATTATGAATTTTTTATTATGATTTTTTTTATTATGATTTTTTTATTATGATTTTTTTATTATGAATTTTTTATTATGAATTTTTTATTATGATTTTTTATTATGAATTTTTTATTATGATTTTTTTATTATGAATTTTTATTATGATTTTTTTATTATGAATTTTTTTATTATGAATTTCTTTATTATGATTTTTTATTATAATTTTTTTATTATGATTTTTTTATTATAGTTTTTTTATTATGAATTTTTTATTATAATTTTTTTATTATAATTTTTTTATTATAATTTTTTTATTATGAATTTTTTATGATTTTTTTATTATGATTTTTTCATTATGATTTTTTATTTTGATTTTTCACAGTTTTTCTACTTATTGATTGTTTTTGTTTTTATTGTATTCTTTTTAAGTTTTTTTTTTTTCATTTTAATTGGACTTTTCAAATCTTTTGTTTTTTTCTATGCTGCTTTTCTTAGCGCTTTACAAATTGGACTTATTATTGTTATTATTATCTATTATTATTATTGTTATTATTATCTATTATTATTATTGTTATTATTATCTATTATTATTATTGTTATTATTATCTATTATTTTTATTGTTAGTATTATCTATTATTATTATTGTTATTATTATCTATTATTATTGTTTTTATTATTATCTATTATTATTATTGTTATTATTATCTATTATTATTATTGTTATTATTATCTATTATTATTATTGTTATTATTATCTATTATTATTATTGTTATTATTATCTATTATTATTATTGTTATTATTATCTATTATTATTATTGTTATTATTATCTATTATTATTATTGTTATTATTATCTATTATTATTATTGTTATTATTATCTATTATTATTATTGTTATTATTATCTATTATTATTATTGTTATTATTATCTATTATTATTATTGTTATTATTATCTATTATTATTATTGTTATTATTATCTATTATTATTATTGTTATTATTATCTATTATTATTA
>OX387260.1:3896635-3906635 GCA_947562095.1 Branchellion lobata
TTGTATTGTTTCGTATTTCCTTGTATTGTATTTTTCCATTATTTCATATTTGTATATTTTTAAACTTTTGTATCTTTTTTATGTATCTTTATATTTCCAACATATTTTGTTTTACTGAGATTTTCAAATGTTCTTTGGTGTTTTTTTAGTTTTTTTTCTATTTTTCCTTCCGGTTTTATTATCCATTGCAACTTCCTTTGGCGCGTAATCCATTGCGAACCAGTCTTTTAAAAATTCATTTTTAAATTTTGAAAAAATTTATGAAAAAAAAAATTCAAAAAAATTAAACGGCACACACGTGTACTCAAAATTTAAAAAAAAAGAATAAAAAGAATAAAAAAGACTAAAAAAAGAAAAAAAAAGACTAAAAAGAATAAAAAAAGACTAAAAAAAAATGAAAAAAGAATAAAGAAGAATAAAAAAGACTAAAAAAGAATTTGAAAAAATATAAAAAATATATAAAAAGACTAAAAAAGAATAAAAAAAGAATAAAAAAGACTAAAAAAAGACTAAAAAAAGAATAAAAAAAGACTAAAAAAAGAATAAAAAAGACTAAAAAAAGACTAAAAAAGACTAAAAAAAGACAGAGTCAAGACTAATTTGAAAGCGCACATGTAGACTAAAAATCGAAATGGCTGAAAAGGCGAAAAAAGAGAATTAAAAATAACAAAATAATTTTGATGGGAGTCTGAAAAACTTTGCAAAGAAGTTTTTTTTTTTTTTTATTATTAATTAAAAAAAAAAAAATAATTATAACATTAAATAAACTTTCTTTTTGAAAAATTATTAATTATATCTTATATATACGATCTTTTTTAAAAAAAATTCAAAATAGAGATTTTGAATTTTTTAAATTGTCTCTAATTAAAAAAAATTTTTTTTTTTTTTTTGTTGAATAATTTATTAATTAACATTAAAAGCCTTAATATCGAAGACTTTACCATCAAAAGCTTTCTAATCAAAGATTATTGTCATAATCATTGTACCATAATCATCACCGCCATAATCATCACCGCCATAATCATCACTGCCATAATCATCACCACCATAATCATCACCACCATAATCACAACCACCATAATCATCACCACCATGATCATCACCGCCATAATCATCACCACCATAATCACAACCACCATAATCATCACCACCATAATCACAACTACCATACTCACAACCACCATAATCATCACCACCATAATCACAACCACCATAATCATCACCACCATAATCACAACCACCATAATCACAACCACCATAATCATCACCACCATAATCACAACCACCATACTCACAACCACCATAATCATCACCACAATAATCCCAACCGCCATAATCACAACCACCACAATCATCACCACCATAATCATCACCACCATAATCATCACCACCACAATCATCACCACCATAATCATCACCACCATAATCATCACCACCACAATCATCACCACCATAATCACAACCACCATACTCATCACCACCATAATCATCACCACCATAATCATCACCACCATAATCCCAACCGCCATAATCACAACCACCATACTCACAACCACCATAATCATCACCACCATAATCACAACCACCATAATCACCACCACCATAATCATACCTCTTCAAATCAAATCTTTCCGATCACAAGCACCTTCACCAATTTTTTATAATGACGTCACGCCAGATTGTCGTTTTTTTTTTTGTTTAGTTAATTCAAAAGGTCTGTTGTGAGTCACGAGAGCGAAGCCAACTTCAGGCCCACCTAATTAAAGAATTATTGAAAAAGAAAAAAAAAAATTTTTTTAATTTTTATTAAGGTCAAAATTAAAAATTTTTATTTTTCAACTTTTGTTTTATACGTGTCAAAAAATGATTTTATATTGATTTTATAAACTTATTTTTTTGTGCAGAAATTTTTTTTTAATTTTATTTAAATATCATTTTATAGCGCTATTTTTTTTAAGAATTAGCATATGAAATTATCTGATTTTATTATTTAAATAATAAGTTTTATAAATACTTTTTTTTTAAATAATAATTATTAGAAAAATAATTTAAAATCATTATATTCATTTTTTAATTTTTTTGAATTAGTTTTCAATAACATACTTTTCAAATTTATTATCTGAAAAATCATTTTTGAACATTTTGGAAATAAAATACTGAAAAACGCTGAAAATATATATTTAAAAATGACTCATAAAAATGATGATGATGATGATGATGATGATGATGATGATGATGATGATGATGATGATGATGATGATGATGATGATGATGATGATGATGATGATGATGATGATGATGATGATGATGATGATGATGATGATGATGATGATGATGATGATGATGATGATGATGATGATGGTGATGATGATGATGATGATGATGATGATGATGATGATGATGATGATGATGAGGATGATGATGATGATGATGATGATGATGATGATGATGATGATGATGATGATGATGATGATGATGATGATGATGATGATGATGATGATGATGATGATGATGATGATGATGATGATGATGATGATGATGATGATGATGATGATGATGATGATGATGATGATGATGATGATGATGATGATGACTCATAAAAACCTGAGAAAGACAATATTGCAACAAAATCGGAAAAATTGCAGAGCTGAAATCCTGACCAGATTGGTTTAAAAATTGAAAAATGTTGGGGCATATTGAACACCTCGTTTGCGAACTGTGCGCTATAAAAAGAGGTACGTTCATTCATTCATTCATTCATTCAATCAATCATTCATTCATTCATTCATTCATTCATTCATCCATTCATTCATTCATTCATTCATTCATTCATTCATTCATTCATTCAATCAATCATTCATTCAATCAATCATTCATTCATTCATTCATTCATTCATTCATTCGTTCATTTATTCATTCATTCATTCATTCATTCATTCATTCATTCATTCATTCATTCATTCATTCATTCATTCATTCATTCATTCATTCATTCATTCATTCATTCATTCACATCAGTCTGAAAGCACCCTAATTTATTTATTTATTCATTTATTTATTTATTTATTTATTTATTTATTTATTTATTTATTTATTTATTTATTTATTTATTCATTTATTTATTTATTTATTTATTTATTTATTTATTTATTTATTTATTCATTTATTTATTTATTTATTTATTTATTCATTTATTTATTTATTTATTTATTTATTTATTTATTTATTTATTTATTTATTTATTTATTTATTTATTCATTTATTTATTTATTTATTTATTTATTTATTTATTTATTTATTTATTTATTTATTTATTTATTTATTTATTTATTTATTTATTTATTTATTTATTAGCTAATTAATCGATTGATTAATTAATTGAAGACCAACCTAGCGATGAACACTCAGACGGAGAGGTTGAACACACTAAGCTGAACAGAATTTTTCTGGAAGGTAGCAAGGAACCACTAGATACTTTTATCAAACTTTTTTTTTATCTATGTTTTGTTTATCTATTGTTTATTTATCTATTTTTTGTTTATCTATTGTTTATTTATCTATTTTTTGTTTATCTATTGTTTATTTATCTATTTTTTGTTTATCTATTGTTTATTTATCTATTTTTTATTATTTATTTCATATTTATGTATAAAAATATCATTAATTTTTTTTTTTTTTTTTTTTTTTTTTATAAATAATGATCTTTACATAAAGTGTTTTATTAGAGCGTAATTCCAATTTTTGATTTTTTGAAATATTAATAATATTAATAATTAAATAATTAAATAATGATTATTATTTTTCTTATTTTTATTTAATATTTTGTCAATTTTTAGTATTCCTTGCTTCACCACAACTCAATAAAAACAGCTCAAAGGTCTTTGAACTCAGCGTCAATACACCACTCTACACCAGTAGGCGACGCTAAAAAGACCTTTTCCTCATGAAATTAATACTCAAATTGAAATACTTATTATAATATAATTATTAATTTTTTAAATTGAAGTATTAACTATTTTAGTAATAATACTAACAACTTTAGTAATAATACTAACAACTTTAGTAATAATACTAACAACTTTAGTAATAATACTAACAACTTTAGTAATAATACAACAAATCTTCCAGCAAATCTTCAACTAATCTTCCAACAAATCTTCCAACTAATCTTCCAACTAATCTTCCAGCAAATCTCCAACAAATCTTCCAACAAATCTTCCAACTAATCTTCCAACTAATCTTCCAACAAATCTCCAACTAATCTTCCAACTAATCTTCCAACTAATCTTCCAACTAATCTTCCAACTAATCTTCCAACTAATCTCCCAACAAATTATCAACTAATCTTCCAACAAATTAGCCAACAAATTAGCCAAAACAAAACAAAAATCTTTTCATTGATAGTCCTAAAATCTCTTTCAGGTACAAAAGAGCACTCCACGTGACTTCATAGCGTTGACCGACCCAGCCCCTCCGCCCTTATATACCCCTCCTGTCTCCTTCCTCCTTCATTCCTTCTTCCTCACCTTCTCTCAATCTTTTTGTCTTTGTTTTTTTTTATTGTTTTTAAACCTCTGTTTTTGATTTTTTTGTCTTTTTTTTATTCTATCTTTTGTTATTGTCATTCTTTCTTTTGTTATTAGCATTCATTCTTTTGTTATAGTCTTTCTTTCTTCCTTTGTCATTTCTTTATTTATTTCTTTTGTCACTTTCTTTTCTTTTTTTATCTTTTTTTGCCTTTCCTCTTTTCTTTGTCAATTTTTTTCAAATTCTTTTTTTAATTTTTTTCCTTTTTTTTTGTTTAAACAATACCCACAAAACACTTCCAAGGTTTCTTATAGTTGTTTTTTTTCTTTTTCTTGTTTTTTTTTAATTTGTTTTTTTGTCTCGTTTTTTTATTTGTTTCATTTTTTTGTTCAGTTTTGTTTATTTTATTTTATTTTATTTTATTTTTGTTTTATTTTTTTCTGTTTTGATTTTATTATTATTATTTTCTCTGAAAATCTTTTTTTATTTTCTTTCAGTACGTTTCATACATTCATTCAAAATGAATTTTGAATTTTTCTGACCCGCTCCATCGACCCAAACACTTGAATCTCGCCTCTTTTCATTTTTCTCTTCCACAATTTGAAAAAAAAGGCAGAAAAAAATAAAAAAAAGTAGAAAAAAAAGTAGAAAAACTGTTAAAAAAAAGAAAAAAAACTGTTAAAATAAAAATATATGAAATGAAAATTAATAATTGGAAAAGAAGAAAAGAAAAAGAAAAAAGGAAGACAAGAAAAGGAAGAGGAAAAAGAAGAAAAAAAATAAGAAAGAAAAAAAAAGAGAAAGAGGAAGAAGGAGAAAATTTAAAAAAAATAAAAAGGATGGGAAAAAAGAAAATAAGGAAAGGAGGAAAAAGAAGAAGGAGAAAGTGGAGAAAAAAAGAGGAAAAGGAAGAAGAGGAAAAGGAAGAAGAGGAAAAAGAAGAAGACGAAAAGGAAGTAGAGAAAAAGGAAAAAGAGGAAAAGGAAGAAGAGGAAAAAGAAGAAAAGAAAAAGGAAGAAGAGGAAAAGGAAAAAGAGGAAAAGAAAGAAGAAAAAAAAGAAAAAGAGGAAAAGGAAGAAAAGGAAAAAAAGGAAGAGGAAAAGGGTAAACGTAAAAAGTTATAAAAAGCTGGGAGAAGTGGGAGGAGGACTGAAGAGCATTTCAGCTCTGCGATCGATTCGTTCTTCTTTGTGTAGACCTCTTGTGTTTGTGCGTCTTATTGTATGTTTATTGTCAACATTGCAGTATAATGCAGTACAATGCAGTACAATGCAGTACAATGCATTACAATGCAGTACAATGCAGTACAATGCAGTACAATGCATCACAATGCAGTACAATGCAGTACAACACAGTACAATGCAGTACAATGCATCACAATGCAGTACAACACAGTAAAACACAGTACAATGCAGTACAATGCATCACAATGCAGTACAACACAGTAAAACGCAGTACAATGCAGTACAACGCAGTACAATGAAGTACAATTAAGTACAAGGAGGTAAAATCAGGTAGGATGAAGTAAAAAAGATTACAATGCATTACAGCTTTACACATTGCATTATGACATAAAAATGCACGGAAGTACAAAATTTGCATCGCAGTACAAGACAGTAAAATGCAATGCAGCAAAACACGTTGCGATACAGTACAACACAGTAAACCACCGTATATATAACTTATAATATTATACAATAAATCTATTCTAATCAAATCATTCATATAGCGCTGATTCTACACTGTTCAAGAGCGCTTTGCTACGAACTGTTTGAAGAACAAAAAAAATTGAGGGCCTTACGAAATGAAAGGGGAGAAGTAACAGAGGTGAGGCTGGGGGGTAAAAGTAAATAAAATTTCAAAGCAGTACAACACAGTACAGTACAGAGATCTTCAAGTGATGTTGTGTAAGAGTACTCAGAGCAGAAGATGTACGTCTGTATGTCCTATTGTCTACTTGTCGTTACTGCTGTTTTTTCGGTTGTTTGTATTTGTTGGTACCACTGCATACTAAGTATATACATAAATATGTATACAATAGAAACATAAGTTCATAATTGTATGTTTTTGTGTACATTTCTCGAATTTTCAAGTGTATTTTTTACTACTAAAAAAATCCAGGCCTTTTTATCCCTTTCATTGGCTGTCAATTTTCTAGTTGTTTGCATATAGTTTGGTCAATGCTTTGTTATAGAGTTGGTGTATTGAGTGCGTATTTTAAAATTTTTTTTTTTGTTTTATACAATATTTATGGCACATTCAAAGCTTTATTTTGTATATTTATTGCGTATTTCTTGTATGTTTATTGCGTATTTCTTGTATGTTTATTGCGTATTTCTTGTATGTTTATTGCGTATTTTCAACTATTTCTTGTATGTTTATTGCGTATTATCAAATACTTTTGATATATTTACGTGTGTAATTATGCGTATTTTCACATAAAATGGGTGTATGTCTGATACCATTGTAGTATTGAGTGGGTATTAATACCAAGTCTCAAGGTTCAAGGAACAATAAAACGTCAAAGACAAACCCCTGCATCAGAAGACCTCCCATCGACCCAATTTCCAACCAATCAGAGCACCCTCACCTGTAAGTCTTACTCGATTTATAATCGATAAATCGATGGCTTGGGAGTAATTTAGGGATGTTACGGTTGATTGGGTAATAAAAATGATAATGGGAGGTTACGAAGACACGTAGAAGGACAAGTAGAGAGACAAGGAGGAGGAGGAGGAGGAGGAGGAGGAGGAGGAGGAGGAGGAGGAGGAGGAGGAGGAGGAGGAGGAGGAGGAGGAGGAGGAGGAGGGAGGAGGAGGAGGAGGAGGAGGAGGAGGAGGAGGAGGAGGAGGAGGAGGAGGAGGAGGAGGAGGAGGAGGAGGAGGAGGAGGAGGAGGAGGAGGAGGAGGAGGAGGAGGAGGAGGAGGAGGAGGAGGAGGAGGAGGAGGAGGAGGAGGAGGAGGAGGAGGAGGAGGAGGAGGAGGAGGAGGAGGAGGAGGAGGAGGAGGAGGAGGAGGAGGAGGAGGAGGAGGAGGAGGAGGAGGGGAGGAGGAGGAGGAGGAGGAGGAGGAGGAGGAGGAGGAGGAGGAGGAGGAGGAGGAGGAGGAGGAGGAGGAGGAGGAGGAGGAGGAGGAGGAGGAGGGAGGAGGAGGAGGAGGAGGGAGGAGGAGGAGGAGGAGGAGGAGGAGGAGGAGGAGGAGGAGGAGGAGGAGGAGGAGGTGGAGGAGGAGGAGGAGGAGGGGAGGTGGAGGAGGAGGAGGAGGAGGAGGAGGAGGAGGAGGAGGAGGAGGAGGAGGAGGAGGAGGAGGAGGAGGAGGAGGAGGAGGAGGAGGAGGAGGAGGAGGAGGAGGAGGAGGAGGAGGCGGAGGCGGAGTCTGGGAGGAGGAGGAGGAGGAGGAGGAGGAGGAGGAGGAGGAGGAGGAGGAGGAGGAGGAGGAGGAGGAGGAGGAGGAGGAGGAGGAGGAGGAGGAGGAGGAGGAGGAGGAGGAGGAGGAGGAGGAGGAGGAGGAGGAGGAGGAGGAGGAGGAGGAGGAGGAGGAGGAGGAGGAGGAGGAGGAGGAGGAGGAGGAGGAGGAGGAGGAGGAGGAGGAGGAGGAGGAGGAGGAGGAGGAGGAGGAGGAGGAGGAGGAGGAGGAGGAGGAGGACAAAGAAAAAGAGAAATAGGAAGACACGAGAAGTCTGAAGAAGAAAGGAGAACAAAAGATAGAACAAAGATGATAAAAAAAAACAAAAAACAACAAAAAGAATAACAAAGAAAAAAGACAAGAAAACGAAGAAAACAAAAAAACAAAGAAAAGGACAGATGAAACAAAGAAAAGGACAAAAAGAAAGACAAAAAGGAAGACAAAAAAGAAGACAAAAAGGAAGACAAAGAGGAAGACAAAGGAAGACAAAGAAGAAGACAATGAGGAAGACAAAAAGGAAGACAAAGGAAGACAAAGAGGAAGACAAAGAGGAAGACAAAGAGGAAAACAAAGAGGAAGACAAAAAGGAAGACAAAGAGGAATACAAAGGAAGACAAAGAGGAAGACAAAGGAAGAATATGGTTTATTGTCTAGTGATTACATTGACGTGAACAATCAATTCTCTTTCGAATCTTCCATGATGACCTCCTCCAAAGTCGCCTCTTAGCGTGAACTAATTATACAGTTTATGTAGCGCTAATTCAATGGTTCTTTTTTAACTCTCGTTAGGTGTGCCTGCATTGTGGAGCAGGCGAGGGTGCTAATGGATCTTTTGTGGCTGTTGGGAATTAATGAAGGCCTCAAGTTTAGTTTTTAAAAAGATTTTTAAGTTTTATAATTTAAAAAATATATATTCAACTAAATAAATAAATTAAATTCTTTATAATTTAATATTAATTCATTAAAATAATTTAATTATTAAGTCATTAAAATAATTTAATTATTAAGTTATTAAAATTATTTAATTATTAAGTCATTAAAATAATTTAATTATTAAGTCATTAAAATAATTTAATTATTAAGTTATTAAAATTATTGACTACTGTAATAATGTAACCAACGTTTCTTGTATTTAATTCTGGTAAAATATTATTTCTTTGTCTTTCCAAATGATTTGAGCATAGAATCGAAAACTTTAAGAATTTATCGATGGTCTTTGGACTGCCAGAGTTGAAGATAGTTCTTTTATGGGCTCCTACACGCACACTGAAAAATAAAAAGATATTAATATTAAAATATTAAATAAAACAACTGATAATAACCAATATCAATTATAATAGTGATTAATAACAATAATAAAAATAATAACAATAAAAACAATAATAACAATAATAACAATAAATACAATAATAACAATAATAACAATAATAACAATAATAACAATAATAACAATAATAACAATAATTATAATACACCTGTTACGATTTTTATTATTATTACCATTACTATACACATACACTACAAACGATACAAACAATACAAGTAATAATACAAATAATAATCCAAATGATAATACAAATAATAATACAAATAATAATACAAATAATAATACAAATAACAATACAAATAATAATACAAATAATAATACAAATAATAATACAAATAATAATACAAATAACAATACAAATAATAATACAAAGAATAATACAAATAATAATACAAATAATAAAACAAATAACAATACAAATAAAAATACAAAGAATAATACAAAGAATAATACAAAGAATAATACAAAGAATAATACAAAGAATAATGCAAATAATAATACAAATAATAAGGCTGACGAAGGAATGCCATTGAGTGTGTTGAGACATAGAGGGAGTAGCAATTGATTAATGGTTCACAAGACCACAGTTATCGACAATTGAGACTGACGCACACGATTACGACTGATTTGTGACGCCGTTTCGAACGCCATTAGGTCATTTTGTGAACTTTTCGCTAATTTGTCTTTGATTATTTACAATTTTATTATTATTATTATTATTATTATTATTATTATGTATAAA
>OX387260.1:3916635-3919135 GCA_947562095.1 Branchellion lobata
TTTTCTTTCTCTCTTCCTTTTCCCTTTTTCACTCCTTTTTCCTTTTCTTTCTTTCAATACTTTTCTTTTGTTTCGCTCAACTCTATTTTTCAACTCTTTCTTAATTTTTTTCTTTTAACTCTCAATTTTTCCTCCTTCTAACTCCTGCTTTTCTTTTTAACTTTTCCTTCTTTTTCTGACTTCTAACTCTTTCTTTTCCTCCTTCTTCCCCTCTTCCTCCTTCCCCTCTTCCTCCTTCTCCTCCTCCTTCTTCCCCTCCTCCTTCTTCCCCTCCTCCTTCTTCCCCTCCTCCTCCTTCCCTTCCTCCTCCTTCTTCCTCTCCTCCTTCTTCCTCTCCTCCTTCTTCACCTCCTCCTCTTTCCCCTCCTCCTCCTTCCCCTCCTCCTTCTTCCCTTCCTCCTTCTTCCTCTCCTCCTTCTTCACCTCCTCCTTCTTCCCCTCCTCCTCCTCCTCCTTCTCCTCCTCACCAGGGGGACAACTTGTTGGTTGGCCTACCAGGAGCATACACCTGGAAAGGGGCATTAGCCAACCGGGTGGTCACTGACTCCCTTGATGCTGATGACTCTGAGTACCTGAGCAAGGTCACTGGGGGTTGGATGGATAGAGGGATGGATGGATGGATGGATAGATTGATGGATTGATGGATGGATGGATGGATAGATTGATGGATGGATGGATGAATGGGTGATTGGGTGTGTGGATGGGTGGGTTGGAGTGTTGGTTTCGGATGGATAGATGGGTGGATGGGTGAGTTGGATGATTGGCTGGATAGACAGTATAATGGTTCCGGTTGATGGATGAATGGATGCGTTCAAGCATTCGAGTGAATTTATTAATTTATTAATTAAATAGTGGAGAAATAAATAAATGAGAAAATTAGTGAATGAGTAGGTGAATGAATGGTGAAATGAGAAAATGACTAAGAAATTAATGAAGGAGTGACTGACGAAATGAGTGAGTCAATAAAAGACAAAATCTAATCCAGGTGGTTCAGGACTCGCCCACCAAGCCCTACTCCTACCTGGGCATGTCTTTGGCCAGTGGTCACCTATTGGCCGACCCCTCAGAACTGACCTTCGTTGGGGGAGCTCCAAGGTCACGTGGTCTCGGCGAGGTTCGTGGGGGCTTTGTGAAGGAGACGGGAAGTTTTTGGGGCGTTGGGTTAATGAAAGTGGGGAGGGTGAGTTTGAGAGAAGTTGAAAAAATTTGCGGGGATGAAGGAGGGGGGGTGTTGAGGTTAATTTCTCCAACACTCCACCAATCAAACACAATTCTCAATTTTTCCAACTAGTTCACCACAGATACCACCATTCGTTTCCCCAATCCAACTCCCACCAATCCTCACCCACCTGCCGGACCAACCAACTACTCAATCAACCAGTCTCCCAACCATTCAACCATCTTCAACTCAACCATCCTCCACCTTATTCCAACCAACCACTTCACCATTCTTCCACCCAATCCTTCCATCATTCCTTCACCCAACCAACCACTCTGCCATCTCCCACAGGTGGTCTTCTTCACCAAACCGAAGGTCTCGGGTTCAAGTGGCTCCGAGGACCTCAACACCAGAGGCAGCGTGCTAGGCGAACAATTTGGTTCCTCTTTTGGCTTCTCACTTGCTGTCCTCGACGTCAACAAGGATGGGTAAGGAGGAGGAAGAGGAAGAGGAAGAGGAGGAGGAGGAGGAGGAGGAGGAGGAGGAGGAGGAGGAGGAGGAGGAGGAGGAGGAGGAGGAGGAGGAGGAGGAGGAGGAGGAGGAGGAGGAGGAGGAGGAGGAGGAGGAGGAGGAGGAGGAGAAGGAGGAGGAGGAGGAGGAGGAGGAAGAGGAGGAGGAGGAGGAGGAGGAGGAGGAGAAGGAGGAGAAGTAGTTAGGAGAAGGAGTTAGGAGGAGGAGTTAGGAGGAGTTAGGAGTTAGGAGTAAGAAGAAGAAGGAGGTGGAAAGAGGAATCAGGAGAAGGGGTAGGAGGAGAAAAAGGGAGGAGAGAATGTTGAAGATTGGTAGAATTTTGTCCATTTACTACCTCATCCATTCATCTTTCAACACATACACCTTTGTACCCATCAATCCATGTCTCCATCCACTCATTCATCCATCCACCACCCATTCATTCATCCACCCATCCATTCATCCACCCATCCATCCACCTATCCATCCATCCATCCATTCATCCACCCATCCATTCATCCACCCATCCATCCACCTTTCCACCCACCCATCCATCCACCCATCCATTCATCCATCCATCTACACAGCCTGGATGACTTGCTGGTGGGAGCTCCCTTCTACAGGGACAAGTGGCTGGGAGGAGCTGTTTACTTGTACCTTAACAAGCCCACCGTGGTGGGTTTATCTGGGATTAGTTGGAAATCCAACTTTTTGTTAATTTCATCCATCCATCCATCCATCTTTTCATATCAATCAATCCATTCATCTATTTGTCCATCTTCTCATTCATCCACTTCTCAATACGTCTAGCCATCTATCGATCCATTAATT
>OX387260.1:3929135-3936635 GCA_947562095.1 Branchellion lobata
CACACCATCACAACCACACCACACCACACTACACCACACTACACCACACTACACCAAACCACACTACACCAAACCACACTACACCAAACCACACTACACCAAACCACACCACCACACTACACCATCACAACTACACCATCACAACTACACCACACTACACAACCACACCACACAACCACACCACACAACCACACCACACCACACAAAACCACACCACCACACCACACTACACAACCACAGCACACAACCACACCACACCACACCACAGGTGGACGAGAATGCTGAATGTTCATACGACCCCACCATCATCAACCCCCTCAACCTCAAGGTGTCGCCAGCCAGCACTTTCATTGCATTGTACTTCACAAGAATTCGTTTAATATTTCTCAAATAATAAATATTATAATAACGGATTATAAGGGATGTTATTGGATTATGAGGGGTGTTATTGGATTATGAGGGGTGTTATTGGATTATGAGGGGTGTTATTGGATTATAAGGGGTGTTATTGGATTATAAGGGGTGTTATTGGATTATAAGGGGTGTTATTGGATTATAAGGGGTGTTATTGGATTATAAGGGGTGTTATTGGATTATAAGGGGTGTTATTGGATTATGAGGGGTGTTATTGGATTATAAGGGGTGTTATTGGATTATAAGGGGTGTTATTGGATTATAAGGGGTGTTATTGGATTATGAGGGGTTTTATTGGATTATGAGGGGTGTTATTGGATTATAAGGGGTGTTATTGGATTATGAGGGGTGTTATTGGATTACAAGGGGTGTTATTGGATTATGAGGGGTGTTATTGGATTATAAGGGGTGTTATTGGATTACAAGGGGTGTTATTGGATTAAAAAGGGTGTTATTGGATTATAAGGGGTGTTATTGGATTATAAGGGGTGTTATTGGATTATGAGGGGTGTTATTGAATTATAAGGGGTGTTATTGGATTATAAGGGGTGTTATTGGATTATAAGGGATGTTATTGGATTATAAGAGGTGTTATTGGATTATAAGGGGTGTTATTGGATTATAAGGGGTGTTATTGGATTATAAGGGGTGTTATTGGATTATGAGGGGTGTTATTGGATTATGAGGGTGTTATTGGATTATGAGGGGTGTTATTGGATTATGAGGGGTGTTATTGGATTATAAGGGGTGTTATTGGATTATGAGGGGTGTTATTGGATTATGAGGGTGTTATTGGATTATGAGGGGTGTTATTGGATTATAAGGGGTGTTATTGGATTATAAGGGTTGTTATTGGATTAGAAGGGGTGTTATTGGATTATAATATTGCTGAAAATTATAATTAACTTGTTAATAGTTATAATAATACTTTTATAATTATAATATTACTGTTCAAAGTTATATTATTATTATTTTCAATAATTTAATCAATATTTCAAATAATTATATTTTAATTATAATTAATTATAATAATATTTTCATTATTTATAATTTTTTTTCCATGATTATTTTAATATTTTAAATAATCATTATAAAACTTCTGATAATGACACTTCCATGATGTTAAGGGTTAAGATAAATTAAGGCGTGAAACAAAAATCAAATTAATTTTTATTATTATTACTTTTTTTCACAGTTTTTGTTATTTTCTTATTATTCATATTATTAATTTTTTCATTGTTATTATCATTATTATTATTATTATTATTATTATTATTATTATTATTATTATTATTGGCCTTGATTATACAACGCCTCATTATGTCATGAAGGTTGACTATATGAGGGAACTACAGGTGATGATGGTGTGGTGTGGTGTGGTGTGGTGGTGGGATGTGGTGTGGTGTGGTGGTGTGGTGTGATGTGGTCTGGTGTGGTGTGGTATGGTGTGGTGTAGTGGTGTGGTGGTGTGGTGTGGTGTGACGGTGTGGTGTGGTGTGGTGTGGTATGGTGTGGTGTGGTGGTGTGGTGGTGTGGTGTGGTGTGGTGGTGTGGTGGTGTGGTGTGGTGGTGTGGTGTGGTGGTTTGGTGTGGTGTGATGGTGTGGTGTGGTGTGGTGTGGTGTGGTGTGGTGTGGTGTGGTGTGGTGTGGTGTGATGGCGTGGTGTGGTTTGGTGTGGTGGTGGTTATAAAACCGATAACCATACACTTATATTAGTACTAATATCTTAGCGCTAGTAGCAATAGAATCATTCACATAGATCCATAAAAAATAGTTTTGAAAAACCTCAATTTTTTTTAGCTCTTTTCCAGTTTTTTTAATTAGATTTTTGTTTTTATAAAATAATTTTTACTGGTTTTTACTGACGATTTTGTTTTTTTTTCTTTTTAAAAATTAGTTTTGCGGTTAATTTTTTATTTTTCGAATTTTTTTATTTAGCTTTTTCAATTTCAGTTTTTTTTGTTTTTTTGTTTCACTTCAAAATAATTTGAAAGTTTTTTTATATATTTTTTTTCAATCAGAATTTTTTCCTCGATTCAGTTTTTTTTAATTTTTTTTTTTAAATAATTTTTTTTCAATTTATTTTCATTATTTCAACATTTTTCAACTTCAGCTATTTTCTATTTAGTTTTATTATTATTATTTAAGAATTATTATATCTATACTTTTATTTATTCTTATTATTAAACTTATTTCTAAATTTTAATCATTTCAACTTTTCAAAATAATAACTTCAGTTTTGAGTTCAGCTGTTTCACTATACAAAAATCATTCATTCATTCATTCATTCATTCATTCATTCATTCATTCATTCATTCCTTCATTCATTCATTCATTCATTCCTTCGTTCATTCATTCATTCATTCATTTCTTCATTCATTTATTCATTCCTTCATACATTCATTCATTCATTCATTCATTCATTCATTCCATCATACATTCATTCATTCATTCATTCATTCATTCATTCATTTCTTCATCCATTCATTCATTCCTTCATTCATTCATTCATTCATTCATTTCTTCATTCATTCATTCATTCCTTCATACATTCATTCATCCTTTCATTCATTCATTCATTCCTTCATACATTCATTCATTCATTCATTCATTCATTCATTTCTTCATCCATTCATTCATTCCTTCATTCATTCATTCATTCACTCATTCACTCATTCATTCATTCATTTCTTCATTCATTCATTCATTCACTTATTTATTCATTCATTTCTTCATTCATTCATTCCTTTATTCATTCATTTCTTCATTCATTCATTCCTTCATTCATTCATTCATTCATTCATTTCTACATTAATTCATTAATTCATTAATTAATTCATTCTTTCTTTCATTTTTCTCTTTGACACTATTTTAGTTTTTCAATTCTAACCTTTTTTCATTTTATTTTTCCGTATCTCAAAAATAAAAATTAATAATTTTTTTTTAAATTGATTTTACTTTTCGCTTACTTACCGATCACCCACCTTGATTGAGGCTTATGTCCTATATTATCCTCTTCACTCTTCGGTTAACCCCTCATACTCCTCCACTTCCTTCATCAACCACTCTCGTGGTTTCAGTTGATTTCTGTGGTCAGCTCCAATAACTGTCACTCCATGATTATCGTTTCATCTTCGTCATCATCATCATCATCATCATCATCATCATCATCATCATCATCATCATCATCATCATCATTGTACTCGCTACCAACCATCCAACGTCATCATGACCATCATTTTCATCGTCCTCCTTCTCCTCCTCCTCCTCCTTCTCCTCCTCCTCCTCCTCCTCCTCCTCCTTCTCCTCCTCCTCCTCCTCCTCCTCCTTCTCCTCCTCCTCCTCCTCCTCCTCCTTCTCCTCCTCCTCCTCCTCCTCCTCCTTCTTCTCTTCCTCCTTCTCCTCCTCCTCCTCCTCCTCCTCCTCTTCTTCCTTCTCTTTTTTCTCATCCTTCTCCTCTTCCTCTTCCTCCTCCTTCTCCTCCTCCTCCTCCTCCTCCTCTTCCTTCTCTTTTTTCTCATCCTTCTCCTCCTCCTCTTCCTCTTCCTTCTCCTCCTCTTCCTTCTCTTTTTTCTCATCCTTCTCCTCCTCCTCTTCCTCTTCCTCACAGCAAATGAAACATCGGGAGATGAACAAGGCAGCAAACGCCGTTCGTGAGGCAGCTTACAAGAGTGAGGAGGAGGAGGAGGAAGAAGATGATGAAAATTTCCTTCGGAGGCTGAAGAGGCAAGTGGAGGCAAGGACCGGCTCTCTTTCCTTCGCCGACTCTTCGTCCTATGTCAAGAAGCTGGTGAGGAGGAGGAGGACGAGGAAGATAATGGGGATGATGATAACAATGATGATGATTAATAATAATAATAATAATAATAATAATAATATAATAATAATAATAATAATAATAATAATAATAATAATAATAATAATAATAGTTAATAGTAATAATAATAATAATAATAATAATAATAATAATAATACTAGTTAATAGTAATAATAAATATAATAATAATAATAATAATAATAATAATAATAATAATAATAATAATAATAATAATAGTAATAATAATAATAATTGTAATAATAATAATAATTGTAATAATAATAATAATAATAATAATAATAATAATAATAATATATACAAATACTTGCCAAGGACTGCGACGACGGCTCGGCCAAGTGTCACGTGATCAGGTGTAAGTTGGGTGAGTTGAAGCAGGGACAAAGCATCGTCATCAGACTCCGGGCCAGACTTTGGAACTCCACCTTCATCCAGGTGGGTGGAGGGGGAGGGGGGGAAGGGGGTTGAGAGGGTGAATAGTCAGCGGGTGAATAATGGATGGGTGGATAGATGAGTGGATGGGGAGTGGATGTGGGATGGTTGAGTAGATAGAATGATGGGTGGGTGGATAGATGGATGTGTGGATTGATTTATGGGTGGATGGATGGTTGGATAGATGGATGGAAGGATGGATGAATGGGTGGATGGGGGGTGGATGGGTAGATGTGTAGAGTGAATAATCAGGCTGATGAATCTGTGAGTGCTTGAGTGGGTGGCTATAGGACCCATTATCACGACAAGTGCCCCTACACAATCACTTCACACCACGAATCCCTCTTCCACCACACCACAAACCTCTTCTCTCCCTCCCCCCCCCCCCTCCACTACACCACAAATCCTCCCCATCTTCCACCACACGACCACCTCCAGGAGTTCAAGAAGTACGACAGTGTGCACGTGACTTCGAAGGCACACGTCACCATCGACCCTGCCCTCAACATCCAACAGACCGACACCCTCAATGACGTTCTCAAGGTCACCCTTCCTTCCTTCCTTCCTTCCTTCCTTCCTTCCTTCCTTCCTTCCCTTCCTCCCTTCCTTCCTCCCTTTCTCCCTTCCTTTCTCTTTCCTTTTTTCCTTCCTTCCTTCCTTCCTTCTTTCCTTTCTTCTTTCCTTCCTTCCTTCCTTCCTCCCTTCCTTCCTTCCTTCCTCCCTTCCTTCCTTCCTTCTTTCCTTCCTTCCTTCCTTCCCTCCCTCCCTTCCTTCCTTTTTTTCTCCCTTCCTTCCTTCCTTTCTCCCTTCCTTTCTCCTTCCTTTTTTCCTTCCTTCCTTTCTTCCTTCTTTCCTTTCTTCTTTCCTTCCTTCCTTCCTTCCTTCCTTCCTTCCTTCTTTCCTTCCTTCCTTCTTTCCTTCCTTCCTTCCTTTCTTCTTTCCTTCCTTCCTTCCTTTCTTCCTTCCTTCCTTCTTTCCTTTATTCTTTTCTTTCTTCTTTCATTCCCTCCTTCCTTCTTTTTTTCCATTTTTTATTCTTTTTTACCCTCTTTCGTTTCATCTTTTTTTGTTTTGTATTGTATTTTAATACAATACAATACAGTACATCTATCCCACCCCCCCTTCCCCCATCCCCCCATCCCCCCATCTCCCCCACCACAGATCACGACGGTAGTGCAGCCAGAGTTCAAGGAGACAAGGAGGGTGGCGTGGTGGGTGGTGTTGCTGGCGGTGCTGGTTGGGCTCCTCCTCCTCGTCCTCCTCATCCTGCTGCTCTGGAAGGTGGGTGGGGGTGGTGCATGGGGGTGTGAAGATGGGTGAAATGGGGGGGAAGGGGGGTTTTTTGGGGTTTTGAAAAGGGGTGGAGTGAAATGGGGAATGGTGGTTTGAAGTTTAGGCTATGTTGGGGATTTTTTGGTGGTGGTGTTGTTGTGGAAGATAGAAGTTGGTAGGGGATGGTAGAAGTTGGTAGGGGATGGTAGAAGTTGGTAGGGGATGGTAGAAGTTGGTAGGGGGTGGTGGAAGTTGGTAGGGGGTGGTAGAAGTTGGTAGGGGGTGGTAGAAGTTGGTAGGGGGTGGTGGAAGTTGGTAGGGGGTGGTGGAGGTTGGTAGGGGGTGGTGGAAGTTGGTAGGGGGTGGTGGAGGTTGGTAGGGGGTGGTGGAAGTTGGTAGGGGGTGGTAGAAGTTGGTAGGGGGTGGTGGAAGTTGGTAGGGGGTGGTGGAAGTTGGTAGGGGGTGGTGGAAGTTGGTAGGGGGTGGTGGAAGTTGGTAGGGGATGGTAGAAGTTGGTAGGGGATGGTAGAAGTTGGTAGGGGGTGGTGGAAGTTGGTAGGGGGTGGTGGAGGTTGGTAGGGGGTGGTGGAAGTTGGTAGGGGGTGGTGGAGGTTGGTAGGGGGTGGTGGAAGTTGGTAGGGGGTGGTAGAAGTTGGTAGGGGGTGGTGGAAGTTGGTAGGGGGTGGTGGAAGTTGGTAGGGGGTGGTGGAAGTTGGTAGGGGGTGGTGGAAGTTGGTAGGGGATGGTAGAAGTTGGTAGGGGATGGTAGAAGTTGGTAGGGGGTGGTGGAAGCTGGTAGGGGGTGGTGGAAGTTGGTAGGGGGTGGTGGAGGTTGGTAGGGGGTGGTGGAGGTTGGTAGGGGGTGGTGGAAGTTGGTAGGGGGTGGTGGAGGTTGGTAGGGGGTGGTGGAAGTTGGTAGGGGGTGGTGGAAGTTGGTAGGGGGTGGTGGAGGTTGGTAGGGCGGTGTGGAAAAGAAGAGGAGATTGGGTGGGGTGTTGCTTGATGGTAGAATGTGACTCCTTGCTGTTTATCGGTCTTCTCTATTTTCCCGATCGTGTTCATCATCACACCCTCCTCTTCTTCCTATTTTTTCTTCTTCTTTCCTTTTCTTCCTTTTCTTCTTCCTCTTTTTTCTTCTTTTCCTTCTCCTCTTCTTCTTTTCTTCCTCTTCTTTTTTCTTCTTCCTCCTCCTCCTCTTCCTCTTCCTTTTCTTTCTTTTCTTCTTTTTCTTCTTCCTCTCACGTTCTTCCTCCTCTTCTTCTTTTTCTTCTTCTTTTTCTTCTTCTTCTTCTTCTTCTTCTTCTTCTTCTTCTTCTTCTTCTTCTTCCTTTTCTTCTTTCTTTTCTTCTTCCTCCTTCTTTTTTCCTTCTTTCTCCTCCTCCCCTTCTTCTTCTTCCTCACCACAGTGTGGCTTCTTCAAGCGCAACAGAGGAGCCCACATGACTTCGCACAAGGCTGAAATGTTGAAGAAAGACTATGATGAGGACGAGTGATGATGATGATGATGACGATGATGATGATGATGATGATGATGATGATGATGATG
>OX387260.1:3941635-3946857 GCA_947562095.1 Branchellion lobata
AATCAATTTATTTATTAATAAATATCGTAATCATCTCATTAACTTTGCGACGTTTAATTGGTTGGCTTAAACCAAAAGTGTATTTATAAATTTCACTTGTTTAAACTTAGTATTGATTTTAAAAATATTTTTTCAGAATCAGTTTAATCAAAGTTGATGAATTTAATTTAAGCTTCAATTGAGAGTTTAATTAATTAATTAATTAATTAATTAATTAATCGCTTCACTCACTCCAACCACTACATGGTCTTTCAACCAGCAGTCCTCACGGCACACAACGTAGTATCTATGTACAAACCACTGCCTCCTTCCATCCTTCCTCCCTTCATCTCAATCCCTTCCATCCTTCCTCCCTCCATCTCAATCCCTTCCATCCTTCATCCCTTCATCTCAATCCCTTCCATCCTTCATCCCTTCATCTCAATCCCTTCCATCCTTCCTTCCTTCATCTCAATCCCTTCCATCCTTCATCCCTTCATCTCAATCCCTTCCATCCTTCCTTCCTTCATCTCAATCCCTTCCATCCTTCCTTCCTTCATCTCAATTCCTTCCATCCTTCCTTCCTTCATCTCAATCCCTGGTTTCTTCCATCTTTTCCATCCATCCTTCCTTCACCACAATCACCTCATCCCTTGAATCCTTTTTTCTCCTCACCTCATCTCATCCTTTTCTCATTACATTTTTTTACCTTATCCCTTCCTTCATCTTATCCCATCTCATTTCATCCCTTCATCTTATCCCATCTCATTTCATCCCTTCATCTTATCCCATCTCATTTCATCCCTTTATCTCATCCCATTCCATGTCATCCCACCTCTTTTCCTCATCCACTTTATCCCTTCTCCATCCACCATCAAAAGCATCATCATTACGAATCATAGTCGTTGTAGTCATCCTCCTCCTTCGAGGCCTGCTGCAGCTGTTGTTGCTCCTGTGTTAACTTGTCCTGCATCTCCTGCCACTCCTGTTGCTCCATCACTGCCAACTCCAGCCGCGCCTGTTTGGGGGTGGGCTTTGGGTTATAAAGGAAGAATTTTTCTGGGTCTTTATGGTGTGGAAGAATTTTGAGTATGAAGAAAGAGTTTTTTGAAAGTTTTTATGGAGAGATTTTCGTAAAATTTTTTATGGCGAAAAAGATTCTTGGTTTTTATAAAAAAAAACTTTTTTTAAAGTTTTAATGGGAAGGATTTTGTGGGTTTTTATGAGGGCTTGTTCTCAAGGTTTTTGTTTTGGAAGTTTTTTTTGGATGATTTTGTTGTTTATTGTTTTTTCCACTGCATTGTGAATTTTAAAATGTGTTGCATGCGAGGCCACCTTAGCAAAGAGATCTTGTTGAATCTGGTTGAGCTGTTCTTCAGGAATTCCAGAATTTTCGATTTTTGATTTTTTTTGTCGTTTGTTCCAGGCCACATTTTTGGTTTCATCGATCACTGATAAAGTGGCCTCCTTGTATCGCTGGAAGCCCAACTTGCTCAGAGCTGTGAAGATTGCACAAATGATCATCATATTTGCTTATCAGCAGAACTCACTTATTTTGTTTCATGGAAATTTTAAAATTTGAGTTTATAAATTTGATTGATCTAAAGATATTTAAGAAGTTTTCTGGAAGTGAATTGTAATTGAACTAACCGTCATAGACATGTTCGTGTGAGATAGTTTTTTTTTGTTGTTTGTTGCAGATTTCGTTGGCTTCAGTGGCAACGAAATGAATGAACTCGGTGCAGCAGTTAAGCACCAACTCCCGAGCCTCGTTGGCCACACGAACACTAGGAAGCAACTCTTTAATCATCTTGTTCAGGGCTGCTCTGGGAACGCTCAAATCCTCATCGTCTTTTTCTGCGCTATTGTTGCTGTTTAGAACGCTGTTGTTGGCCGCCTGAGAAGCTTGAGACATGGATGGCTTTATTTGTTCAGGGGAATCTTGCAGTTCCACTTGCTGGTTCATATTTTCTAATTTTTCCAGTCAATCTCAAAATAATTGAACAAAATTTAATTTTTCAAAAAACGAAAAATATAAACTTTATTTATAAAAATTCATTCTCAGTAGATCTTCATTTTTTAATAATGATGTTTTGGATTGTTTTATCGTTGGCATTGAAAATCAATTTGCTTTTATACTCGACTTTATCTATTTGAAAATTTATATACTTATATATTACTTTAAATTTTATTACAAATAATAAAATGAATTATTTTGTATTTTTTGCAAAGTTTGGTGGTTGTCATGCAAGACCATAAGGACCGTTTCTGTTTTAAAAAGTTGCAAATCCTAATAGTTTAAATTTCTCTTAATTCAAAGACAAAATTGCCACTGAAATCAGTTCTTGAATATATTTCAAATCAGTTTCAAACCATTAATTCATTAGTTCAAAAAATTATATTTTGTTAACTAAATTTGAAAGTCAAGCAAAATGAAGCATTCAAAATTACGGAAGCGTTCAAGATTTGCTCCTAAGAATATGGTCGAACTGACAAAAGCCCAAAAAGTTTTTTTTTTTTTTCATAACCAATAAAAGTTTTCCATAAGCTTTCAAACGCTCATCATTTATAATCATTACTCCTGGAGCGCCTTTGAACAATGCGCGTAACAACTGTGTTAATTAGATTAGATAGGCTGATAAACTTTCAAACACCAGTTTCCATTGCCACTTCAGGAAAAGTACAAACAGTTGCTGGATAGCAGAATGTCGCTGCTGACCTCAGTCCACTACTACATGTTTGAAATCGTCGCCAAATATTTCGACGTCAATGTTCAGAAAGTGGCTGAGAGCATTGTCGAATCTCAAAAGGTTTGTTTCTATGCTTTTCAGTTTTTTTTCATTATTTCAAAATTTGGAAGCTTCAAAAGTTAATTAGTTTTTTGAATTTAATTTTCAAGAGTTCAATTATTTTTTTGTTTTTTTTAATGATTTTTTAATGTTTTTTTTTCGATTTTTCTTTTTCTAAATTGATTTTATTTATGCATCTTAAGAACCTTTTAAAAATCGAAACCACTCGACAATTATACAAAAAAAAACCTTCCCAAACCTGCAACTGATCACAATATAAAAAGGAAAATTCTTTCAATGATTTTGAAAATAATCTAATCTAATATAATCTAATCTAACCTAATCTTCTTTAATCTAATCATTTTTATAGCTCTGATCAACACGGTTAAAAGCGCTAATAAAATACATGATCAAAACCTACAGAAAATGTTTGATTGTTGTTTGATCTTTTCGTTCAATGCCTAAATAACTAGATAAGATTTTTAATTCATAGTTCAAGTCCAGACATACGCTAGAAATGTTACAAAACACGGCGAACACTTGAACTAAGAAAGAAAAAATTGAAATATACGAATTAAAATGATTTTTATCTCCAGTCTGTGGAGACGTTGGTCTCCTTCATGAGTCCCACCGGCACCAGCACAGTCATGTTTTTCTACCAGGAAGTCAATGACATGAGAAGTATCTTTTTTTTTATCGTCTGCTTTGCCTTCAAGAATTTTCTAGTTGAATCCATTTGAAAATAAAAATCGGATTAAATCTATTTAAATAAATGTTTTAATAAATATTTTCATAAAATCTGTTCAAATTTTACATTATTAGCGTCTGAAAAGTAATAATGTTTCAATGATTTTGACAATAATTTTTATTATTGTTTGATAAAAAATTTTTTTTTTCTCAGCTCTCAACAAAATAGAAAAAATAACCTCCATCTTTCATTCTTTCTAGTCTTCCTTTATCAACTTTCATTCTTCCTAGTCTTCCTTTATCAACTTTCATTCTTCCTAGTCTTCTTTTATCAACTTTAATTCTTCCTAGTCTTCCTTTATCAACTTTCATTCTTCCTAGTCATCTTTTATCAACTTTCATTCTTCCTAGTCTTCTTTTATCAACTTTCATTCTTCCTAGTTTTCCTTCATCAACTTTTATTCATCAATTCAATTTTTTTTTCTTTTCTTTTCGTTTTTTTTCTTTCTTTATTTTCTCTTTCGACTCCTATCTTATTTTTCATCTTCTATCATCTCTATCTCTTGCCTTCATTCTTTCATTATTTCAATTTTTTTGTTTGTGCTATTTTCTTTCGGTTTCTTTTCTCTCCATCTTTCCTTTTTTTTCCTTTTTTTTTTTTTTTTTTCTTATTCTTTTTTTTATTCTTTTTTGTCTTTTTGTTGCTTTTTCTTTTTTTTTTTTTTTTATTATTATTTTTTTTATTCTTTTTTGTCTTTTTGTTTCTTCATTCCATTTCACCCTTCCAGAAAGATCCACACTCCAAGGCACCATTTGGTCGGTGGTTGACAGCGACGAGATGAAGATTACGGTCACCACTGGTTACGACACCCCCCTCACCGACAATTGCTTCTACTTCATCAAAGAACGCAAGGATATGGCCATGGACCTGCAAAATATGAGCGTGAGTGGAAGAGGAGGAAGAGAAGGAGGAGGAGGAGGAGGAGGAGGAGGAGGAGGAGGAGGAGGAGGAGGAGGAGGAGGAGGAGGAGGAGGAGGAGGAGGAGGAGGAGGAGGAGGAGGAGGAGGAGGAGGAGGAGGAGGAGGAGGAGGAGGAGGAGGAGGAGGAGGAGGAGGAGGAGGAGGAGGAGGAGGAGGAGGAGGAGGAGGAGGAGGAGGAGGAGGAGGAGGAGGAGGAGGAGGAGGAGGAGGAGGAGGAGGAAGAGTAGGAGGAGGAAGAGGAGGAGGAGGAGGAGGAGGAGGAGGAGGAGGAGGAGGAGGAGGAGGAGGAGGAGGAGGAGGAGGAGGAGGAGGAGGAGGAGGAGGAGGAGGAGGAGGAGGAGGAGGAGGAGGAGGAGGAGGAGGAGGAGGAGGAGGAGGAGGAGGAGGAGGAGGAGGAGGAGGAGGAGGAGGAGGAGGAGGAGGAGGAGGAGGAGGAGGAGGAGGAGGAGGAGGAGGAGGAGGAGGAGGAGGAGGAGGAGGAGGAGGAGGAGGAGGAGGAGGAGGAGGAGGAGGAGGAGGAGGAGGAGGAGGAGGAGGAGGAGGAGGAGGAGGAGGAGGAGGAGGAGGAGGAGGAGGAGGAGGAGGAGGAGGAGGAGGAGGAGGAGGAGGAGGAGGAGGAGGAGAAGGAGGAGGAGGAGGAGGAGAAGGAAGAAGAAGAGGAAGAAGAGGAAGAAGAGGAGGAAGAGGAATAAAAAAAAGAGGAAGAAGAAAAGGAGGAAGAAAAGGAGGAAAAGGGGGAGAAGGTAAAGGAGAATCAAAAAGGAACATGTGTGGGTTACAAGTAAA
>OX387260.1:3947057-3959557 GCA_947562095.1 Branchellion lobata
CTTCTCCTCTTCTCCCCCTCCTCTTCTCCCCCTCCTTTTCTCCCCCTCCTCTTCTCCCCCTCCTCTTATCCCCCTCCTCTTCTCCCCCTCCTCTTCTCCCCCTCCTCTTCTTCTCCTCCTCTTTCTTTCCCCTTCCTCTTCTTCTCCTCCTATTCTCCCCCTCCTTTTCTTTCCCTCCTCCTCTCCCCCTCCTCTTCTCCCCTTCTTCTTCTCCCCCTCTTCTTCTCCTTCTCCTCTTCTCCCCCTCCTCTTCTACCCCTCCTCTTCTCCCCCTCCTCTCCTCCCCCTCCTCTTATCCCCCTCCTCTTCTCCCCCTCCTCTTCTCCCCTTCTTCTTCTCTCTCTCCTCTTCTCCCCCTCCTCTTCTCCCCCTCCTCTTCTACCCCTCCTCTTCTCCCCCTCCTCTCCTCCCTCTTTTCTTCTCCCCCTCCTCTTCTCCCCCTCCTCTTCTCCCCCTCCTCTTCTCCCCCTCCTCTTATCCCCCTCCTCTTCTCCCCCTCCTCTTCTCCCCCTCCTCTTCTCCCCCTCCTCTCCTCCCTCTTTTCTTCTCCCCCTCCTCTTCTCCCCCTCCTCTTCTCCCCCTCCTCTTCTCCCCCTCCTCTTATCCCCCTCTTCTTCTCCCCCTCCTCTTCTCCCCCTCCTCTTCTCCCCCTCCTCTTCTCCCCCTCCTCTTATCCCCCTCCTCTTCTCCCCCTCCTCTCCTCCCTCTTTTCTTCTCCCCCTCCTCTTCTCCCCCTCCTCATCTCCCCCTCCTCTTCTCCCCCTCCTCTTCTCCCCCTCCTCTTATCCCCCTCCTCTTCTCCCCCTCCTCTTCTCCCCCTCCTCTTCTCCCCCTCCTCTCCTCCCTCTTTTCTTCTCCCCCTCCTCTTCTTTTCCCCCTCCTCTTCTTCCCCTCCTCTTCCTTCCCTCCTCCTCTTCTCCCCCCCTCCTCTTCTCCCCCTCCTCTTCTCCCTCTCCTCTTCTTCCCTTCTTTCTTTTTCCTTCTCTTCTTCCCTTTTTCCCCTTTTTCCATCCCCCCTCTTCTTTCCTCTTCTTTATCCCCGTCTCTCTTTCTCTCTTTTTTTTTCCTTCTTTTCCTCCTTCCCTCCCCCTTTTTCTTCTCCCCCCTCCTTTTCCTCTCTTCCCACCCCATCCAGCTGCGAACGAAAGCGTGAAGGGGGTGGTGACACTTCCCCCATTCGACCCTGACATCAACCTCAAAGATGTCAGGAAGGCGCAACAGTGCGTGCAGCTGGCCTACAACGAGGGGGTGTGCAGGTCCGTCGAAGCAACCATCCTCAAGTGGTGCAGCATCATCAAGCAGGTTTGCCTTTATGAGGGTTTTTCTTGTGAAGTTTTGGGGGTTTTTGGGTGGTTTTGGGGTTTGTGGTGGGTTTTAAGATTTTTTGGTGGTTTTGGTGGTTTCCATGTAATTTTGTGAGGTTTTCGGGTGGTTTTTGAGGTTATGTAGTGGTTTTGGAAGTTTTTGTAGTGATAATGGGATTTATTCTGGTGGTTTTAGGGGTTTATTGTGGTGGTTTTGGGGGTTTTGTGGTTTTTTGGTGGGTTTCATGTGGTTTTTTGGTGGGTTTCATGTGATTTTGTGGGTTTTTTTGGGTGATTTTATGGTGGTTTTCATAGTAGTTAACGTGGGGATGGTGGTATGTTTGGTGATGGTATTGTTAATGGTGTTGGTTGAATTTTGGTGATGATACTGTTGATTTTGGGCCGAGTGGTGATTTTAAAATTCAAAAATAATTGAAAAATTTCGAAACTAATTATTCTAATCTACCACTCGCAAACACAACATTCCCACAACCCTCCATCTCTCAGACTCCCACAAAGCCACACGAAGCCACACAAAGCCACACAAAGCCACACAAAGCCACACAAAGCCACACAAAGCCACAAAAAGCCACACAAAGCCACACAAAGCCACACAAAGCCACAAAAAGACACATAAAGCCACACAAAGTCACACAAAGCCACAAAAACCGTTCAGACGCTGATGACGAGCTCGGAGCTGCGTGTGGACAAGGACAACGAGGGTCCCCTGGTGGAGCTGGAGTACTGGAGGCACTTGAACATCAAGTACAATTCCATCCTGGAGGAGGTTCGAAGCCACGAGTGTCGAATGGCCATTCAAATCCTCAACGTCATCAAGTCGCGAGTTCTCAAGGTGTGGTTCCAGACGAACGACAAGCTGACCGACGTGGCGAACGAGGCGCGCGACAACGTGACGTACCTGTACACGCTGGAGAAGTACTGTAAGGCCCTTTACCACGGAGATCCCGTCAGTATGGTCAATTCGCTCTACATCCTCATGAACTCCATCCGCATCATCTTCTCCATCTCCCGCTACTACAACACCTCCGCCAAGGCCACCGGCCTGCTCCTCAAGGTGACCAATCAAATGCTCATCACGTGTCGCGTCTACCTGACCAATCACGGCAAAGAACGCATTTGGCACCAGCCGCGCCAAGAAATCATGGCGAAGATCACCGACTGCATGAACCTCAAAGACGCCTACAAGGAGGCCTACCGTTGGACGCGCAACAAGATGGCTCAGGTGCCTGGAGGCATTCACTTTGACTTTTCGGAACAGTGCATTTTCGGTAAAATCGACGCCTTTTGCAGACGTTTGGAGAAAATTCGCTTCATCCTCAACTGCATGGAGGTGTACTCGGTGCTCAAGACGTGCCTCATCGACGGTATTGACCCTATTTCCATAAAGTTACAAACCCTCTTCAACGGCCTCATGACCAAGACCTACGACATACTGGAACTACGCAAGGCTGACTTTGAGATTGATTATGAAAATTTCAATAAGACGCTCAACGACCTCGAACTGACGCTGTACAACTTCATGAACACTGGCCTCTCCAAGATTAACGCCACACTGCCGGCCCTCAAGTATGTGGAAAGACTACAAAAACTCAACATACCTAAGCTGGACTGCTCCTCCAAGTTTGAGGTGCTGTTTAAGCAGTACGGCAAGGAGTTGGAGGACATAAAAGACGTCTACCTTAGCAACTATCTAGATCCGCCTATTCCAAACGACGCATCGCCCGTGATAGGCAAGATTTGTTGGGCTCGGGTGCTGAGCAAGAAAATTGAAAACCCAATTCACTACTTCACCAGCAACATGAGCCTCATGAACGACAAGACCACCAAGAAGATCGTCTACAACTACAACGTCATACAGCAGGTGTTGGTGGAGTTTGAGATGGTGTACCACCAAGCGTGGTTCAAGTCGGTGGAATCGCTCAAGGACCTTCTTCAGGTGCCCCCCCTCGCCAAGAACGAGGAAACCGTCGACCCTTTTATCAACCTGGACTCCGTGGTCCTGCAGGTGTTCGAGGAAGCGAACAGCATGATCAAGCTCAACTTGCCTGTGCCACACAAGGCCAAGGTGCTTCTCTTCTCAGAACACGACGTCAAACACAACAAGTACCTGCTACAGGTTTGTTCGTTTGTTTGGTTGTACAGTTGTTCGTTTGTTCTTTTGTTCGTTTGCTTGGTTGTACAGTTGTTCGTTTGTTCTTTTGTTCGTTTGCTTGGTCATTTGTTTGCTTGCGTGTTTGTTCCTTTGTTTGTTTGGTTTTTTGTTTGTGTGTTTTTTCTGTTGTTTATTTGTTCTGTTGTTTGTTTGTTCTGTTGTTTGTTTGTTCTGTTATTTAATTGTTCTGTTGTTTGTTTGTTTGTTCTGTTGTTTGTTTGTTTGTTAGTTATTTAGTTCGTTTATTTCTTTTATAAGTAATCACGTAAGTTCTCAATTGAATTAACTTCCACAGTGGTATCATTCTCTTAACGTATCACTAACTTGAATTTCAAAAAATTTTCCCTTTCACACCAACATCACGCCATCCTCCTACAGGTGATTCTGAACAGGACCAAGGCTATTCGAAAGAGGCCAACCGAGGTCTTTAACGACCTCTTCACCGCCAGCTTCAACCACATCGACTACCTTCTGGGGTACGCCATGAACACCATCTCCTGGACCTCCACCGGTCTTTCCAGCTACTGCCCCATGGTCCTGAAAGTGCTGGATGACTTGGAACTCTTTATCGACACTCTGGCGGTCCTCAAAGAACGCAGGATTGACAGCGTCTTTGACTCCATCGCCTCCAGTCTTCTCTTCGACATTGACATTGTTCAGGTTGGACTTGAGATCAGGGTTGTAGTGGTGGTGGTGGTGGTGGTGGTGGTGGTGGTGGTGGTGGTGGTGGGGGTGGTGGGGGTGGTGGGGGTGGTGGGGGTGGTTTTGTTAGTGATGTTGTTTGATAATATGGTGGTTATTTTGTTATTATTTTTTAATTTGTTGTTGTTGTTGTTTTTGTTATTGTTATCATTGTTGATTCTTACAACCGATCGCGCACGCACACACACACACACACACACACACACACACACACACACACACACACACACACACACACACACACACACACACACACACACACAAACACACACACACACAAACACCAAAGGCGTGGACGTTGACGCAGTACATGGAAGAGATGGAGAAGCAGACGAAGGCAAACGCCATCAAGCTGTCACTGGCGAGTCTGAACATTCAACAAACCATCAAGTCCACCTGTAACGACATGGTCGAGAGAAACCTTAAGCTACTGTACAAGTGCCTGTACGTGGAGGAGGACAAGAAGGAGTTTGAAGCGGAGATGGACATGGAGAACCTGGAAAGCACAGAACCTCCACTAAACCCTGCAGACATCGACCATGAGTTGAACGTCTTTGCTGAAAAACTCAAAGAGTTTTACACCAACCTCAACTCCAAGTTCACCGACTGTTTCTTCAAGACCACCAAGTCGACGGCAGACGCCATACGGAAGCGGGTGTTGTTCGGCGACTCCAAGGAAGCCAACCCACCCATGGTGTTGTCAACCCTTACGCTGGAAAACAACATTATTGTCCTCAATCCCAGCGTGGAGGAGTTGCAAGAGTGTTTGTCGCAAGGCAACGAGATGATTCTGCAGATCTTCAACTCCATCCCCCTCTGGAACCAGGAGAAGGTGATGCCATGGATGAGCAAGCGCCTGAGGCTGAAGAACAAGACGGGTTTTATCATGAAAGAGAAGAGATGTAACGACAGGCGTAGCTACCTCAATTCCGAGCCGCGTAACTACTTCGCGCCGCAGACGAACGCCTTCCCAGAGCAGAACGTGTTTTACGGCGTCATCAGCGAAAACAAGGAAATCCAAAGTCTTCTTAGCATCCTCAACAACTCCCTCAGCACGCTCAGCTCCGAGGTTAACAACAAGCTTTCCAGGTTCCAGACACTCAGTTTCCTGTGGGACTCTTCCATCGAAGCCTTCCTGGAGGACCTCATGAAGACCGACCCCCAGATGTCTGAGTTCATAGCCGAACTGAGCCGGTCTGCTGTGTCGCTTTGAAATTACTCAAGCATTCATACACTTGCAAACCAGATAAAAAATGATAATGTTTCAAATATTTAAACAATTTTTTATTAAAAATAATTAAATTTAAAAAATAATAAAATTGATATTATTAATATAATAATAATAATAATAATAAAAATCATCATCATCGTTAATTAAATTTGTAAAGCGCCAAAGGAAGCAGCTGAGGCGCAACTAGGTGACTAAGCCACTCTAGGACGCCGTCTGTTCTTTCATTGAGTTACCTCTTTTTTACAACTCAAACCCGAGCTTAGCCGGGAATCGAACCCTGAGCCTTCCGTATTCAAAGCGGGCTTGCTACCCATTATGCTACAGGCGCAGGCAATTGCATACAAAATGATCCTTTCAATTGTTTCAAACAGTTTGTGTTCATGCAGAAGCGAATGAATGACACTGAAATATTTTATTTGTTGATGTAATCGTATACAATATCTTCTAATCATACAATACAATACACTATAATACAAAACATCACAATGCAATACAGTACACTATAATACAAAACAGCAAAATACAATACAGTACACTATAATACAAAACAGCAAAATACAATACAGTACACTATAATACAAAACAGCACAATACAATACAGTACAATAAAAAAACAGTACAATACAATACAGTAAAATACAATGTAATACAAAACAATACAGTACAGTTAAATAAAAAAAGTACAGTACAATAAAAAACAGTAAAATACCAAATAATAGAATAAAAACGGTTCATACAATACAATGAAAAACAATACAATACCATACAATAAAATACAATACAATACAACACAATACAATACAACACAATACAACACAACACAATGCAATACAATACAACACAATACAACACAACACAATACCCTCTCAATCTAATCAGAGGTATTTTCACCGTACATAGAAACAGATTTTTCAAAATTTTGAAAAAATGCCGTTTAAATTCAAAATTATTCATTGAATTTTTCAACTCACGGATTCATAGAATCTAAGCTAAAATCGAAGCTAAAATCGAAGTTAAAATCGAAGCTAAAATCGAAGCTAAAATCGTAGTTAAAATCGAAGTTAAAATCGATCAAGATCGACTAAGATCGATCAAATTCGATCAGAAGAGATTATAAAGTCTAAAACTGCACTCAAAACTTGACGACACCGATCACCACCACGGCAGGTTCGACAAGTTGGAGGAGGAGACGGATGAGTTGCCAGAGACGACTGTGGTGGGCCCCTTCCTTCTCGACTCGACCAGTCTGACGAGGGAGATTAAAAAGTACATCCTTAAGTGGAAGAACGGCATCTGCCACATGCTGAACAACAAGTACAAGGTTCTCCTCAACGAGATGCTCGCCTTCATCGATGAGCAGTCTCAGAGCCTGTCGATGAATCTTCGAGACCTGGAGGACATCCGTCTGCTCATGATCTGCCTCGACAACATTCTGGAGAAGCAGATTGAGCTAGACATGAACATCATTCCCATAGAAGAGGCCTACTCGCTGCTCGCCAAGTACGAATACGCCATCTCGCAAGACGAACTCAACTGGGTCGACACGCTACGCTACAAGTTCCGCAACTTGTTGCAGCAGCACAAGGAAACGCTTGAGAACCTGCACGTGGTGGCGCCAAAATTCAAGGACGAATTGATCCACTCGTCTGCCAACCTGTCTGTGCAGGTGGATGAGTTCCACCGCATGTACGAGAGCGCAGGACCCACCGTACCTGGCCTGGAGCCTTCTGAGGCTAGCGACCGCCTCAACTACTTCGTCACGCTCATTGATGGTCTGTCCAGAACGTTCCAGACGTGCTCTGGAGGAGAGCAGCTGTTCGGTCTACCCGTCACCGAACAGCCCGTCCTGAACCAGTACAACAAGGAGATCAAGCTGCTGATGAAGCTGTACGGTCTCTATAACGCCGTCAACGACACCATCAACGGCTACTACGACCAGCTGTGGTCCGACGTGAACATCGAAGTGATCGTCTCTGACATCAACGACTTCAAAAACCGATTCAAGAAACTTCCCAAGAAGCTCTCAGAGTGGCAAGCCTACCACGACCTCAAGGATAAGCTGGAGAACTTCAGCGAAAGCTGTGTCTTGCTCGAATTGATGGCCAGCAAGACGATGGAGCTGAGGCATTGGGACAAGATCTCCGACATCACAAAGACACCCCTCGACGTCAAGTCGAACAGCTTCCGTCTGAGAGACCTCATGAAAGCGCCTCTGGTGCAGTACAGCGATGAGATTGAAGACGCATGCATTTCGTCGGTCAAGGAGAAGGACATTGAGTCAAAGCTGAAGTCGGTGATAGACGACTGGTCGAATCAGCGGTTCGTTTTCGCGCCCTTCAAGACGAGGGGTGAGTTGATGTTGAAGACGAGTGACATCATCGAGACCACCTCGAAGCTGGAAGACAGCCTCATGGTGCTCAACTACCTGCTCACCAACCGTTACAACGTGCCTTACCGCAAGTCCATCCAAGAGTGGATCATGAAGTTATCGGTCACGCTGGACATCATTGAAAAGCTCCTGTTAGTGCAGAACCTGTGGATCTACCTGGAGGCGGTCTTCGTGGGCGGAGACATAGCCAAACAGTTGCCAGCAGAAGCGAAGAGGTTCAGCGACATTGACAAGGGATGGGTGAAGATTATGCAGAAGGCGCACGACGAGATGAACGTGGTGAACACGTGTGTGGGCGACGATTTATTAGGTCACATGTTACCACAGCTGTTTGAGCAGCTGGAACTGTGTCAGAAGTCGCTGACTGGATACCTGGAGTGCAAAAGGGCCGTCTTCCCGAGGTTCTACTTCGTGTCTGATCCGGTTCTTCTCGAGATTTTGGGACAAGCTAGTGACTGCCACACCATACAGCCCCATCTGTCGAGTATCGCGGAAAATATTGACGAGTTGGAGTTCAATACGAAAGACTATGACCACATGTTGGCTGCTGTGTCTAGGGAGGGGGAGAAGATTCCGCTGGAAGGAACGCTCAAGGCCATAGGAAACGTAGAATCGTGGCTGGGAGAGTTGTTGATGGTACAACAAAAATCGCTCCACAACATCATCAGGGTAGCCAGCATGCAGATAAAGGAGGAAGACTTTGTGCTATTGCAGTATCTGTACGAATCTATCGCTCAAGTTGGTCTGTTGGCGCTGCAGTTCATATGGACCAATGACTCGGAAGAGGCCATGTTGAACGTGAGGTACAACAAGGGCGTGATGGTGGAGACGGCGAAGAAATTTTTAGCGATTTTAAACACCTTCATAGAACAAACCACTAAGCCGCTCAGCAAGTACGACGTCGTGAAGTTTGAAACCCTCATCACCATCCACCTGCATCAGAAGGACATTTTCGACGACCTGGTTAAGCTTCACGTCAAGTCTCCGTCGGACTTTGAGTGGCTGAAGCAAAGCCGTTTCTACTTCTCCGACGAGGAGGACAGGACGCAGTGCAACATCACTGACGTCATCAACATCTACCAGAACGAATTCATCGGCTGTCAAGAGCGTCTAGTCATCACGCCGCTCACCGATCGCTGCTACATCACCATGGCTCAGTCGCTGGGTATGTCGATGGGAGCTGCACCGGCGGGACCCGCTGGGACGGGTAAGACTGAGACGGTGAAGGACATGGGCAAGGCGTTGGGGAAGTACGTGGTGGTGTTCAACTGCTCAGACCAGATGGACTTCAGAGGCCTCGGCAGGATCTTCAAAGGACTGGCTCAGTCCGGGTCGTGGGGATGTTTCGATGAGTTCAACCGCATTGACCTGCCCGTCCTTTCAGTGGCTGCTCAGCAGATTTCGATCGTGCTGATGGCCAAGAAGAACAAGAAAAAATTCTTCCTCTTTTCCGACGGCGAAACCGTCAGTATGAACCCCGAGTTTGGAATCTTTCTGACCATGAATCCCGGCTACGCCGGCAGACAAGAACTGCCAGAGAACCTCAAGGTAATGTTCAGGACGGTTGCAATGATGGTACCGGACCGCATGATCATCATCAGAATCAAGATGGCCAGCAATGGTTTTTTGGAAAACGTGGAACTCTCTCAAAAATTTTTCGTGTTGTACAAGCTGTGTGAAGAGCAGCTGTCGAAGCAGGTCCATTACGACTTCGGTCTTCGCAACATCCTGTCGGTCTTGAGGACCCTGGGAACCGTCAAGAAGACCAGCATCAACGAGCCAGAGTCGCTGATTGTCATGAAGGTGCTCAAGGACTTGAACCTGTCCAAACTGGTTGACGAAGACGAGCCGCTGCTGTTGAGTCTGATCGAAGACTTGTTTCCAGGCCTCGTGACCACCCCTGTGGTCTATAAGCAGCTGCAAGCAGCCATCGCCAGCAACGCCACGTCACACAAGCTCATCAACTACCCCTCGTGGACACTTAAGCTACTGCAGCTGTTTGAGACGCAGCGAGTACGTCACGGCATGATGACGTTAGGTCCTTCGGGAGCCGGCAAGACGTGTTGCATCAACGTGCTCATGCGCTCGTTGACGGACTGTGGACAGCCGCACAAGGAGATGCGAATGAATCCCAAGGCCATCACGGCCTCGCAGATGTTCGGACGTCTGGATGTGGCGTCGAATGACTGGACCGACGGCGTCTTTTCGGCCCTGTGGAGGAAAACGCTGAAGGTGAAGAAGAGTGAGTACGTGTGGCTGGTGCTTGACGGACCGGTAGACGCCATATGGATTGAGAATCTCAACTCGGTGTTAGACGACACCAAGAAGTTGACCCTGGCGAACGGGGATCGAATCCCGATGGCGGTGAATTGTAAAATCATCTTCGAGGTTCACAACATCGACAACGCCTCGCCTGCCACGGTGTCTAGAAACGGTATGGTGTTTATGTCTTCGTCCTGTCTCACCTGGAAGCCCATCTTGCAGGCCTGGCTTCTCACGAGGCCTGCCTACGAGGGAGACACCCTAGCGCCCTTGTTCGACAAGATCTACCAAGACATCATCATCTTCTCCGTCGTCAACCTCACCAAAAAGATGGACATGTTACAGTGCATGGAGATTAAGCAGGCGTGTGACTTGTTGGAGGGTCTCATCAAGGCCTTCTCCGAAAGGTCCAGCCACCTCACGCCCATCCAGCTCCAAAGACTCTTCATCTTCAGCCTCATGTGGAGCTTCGGGAGCCTGCTGGAACTTGATGGACGCCTCCGACTGCAAGAGTTCATGCTTTCACACTCCTCCAAACTCGCCTATCCCAAGCTCACCGCCGACCGAACCATCTTCGAATTTACAGTCGACGCCAATGGTGGGTGGTGCTTCGAATGTGCATTTGAGGGTCCGATTCTTTGGGTGGTTTTTCTTTTTTTTTGTGTTTTTTTTTTGTGTTTTTTTGTTGTTGTTGTAGTTTTCCGATTCTTTTAGATGGTTTTTTTGTTTTGATTTATGAAATAGTTCGATTCTTCAGTGGTGAGTGTTTCGACATTATCGGATTCGATTTTTCAACCTTTTTTTGGTAGTTTTGAGTATGAATGATAGTAGCGCAAACTACACACACACATACACATACACAAACACACACACACACACACACACACACACACACACACACACACACACACACACACACACACACACACAAACACACACACACACACACACACACACACACACACACACACACACACACACACACACACACACACACACACAAACACACACACACACACTCACACATAGGCGAGTGGATACATTGGTCAGAGAAGGTTCCAGACTACGACTACCCCAGCGACTCCGTGCCACAGTACTCCAGCATCCTCATACCCAACGTCGATAACGTCAGGAGCAACTTTCTCATACAGACCATTGCCAAGCAGAAGAAGGTTGTACAATACAATACAATACAAAAACGAATATTACTATAGTGGCATTAACCCCGTAGAGTTTCGAGGCCACAGGTTGTATGGGGGAAGAAGATTGGGGGAGGAAAGATAATTTGGGAAAAAATGGGGGGAGGGGAGGGAGGGGGCAGTAGGATGAAAGAGAGATAAAAGTAGGGGGGGAGGAGGGAGAAGGATGAAAGGGGGATTAAGATGGGGGGGGGGAGGGAGAAGGATGAAAGGGGGATTAAGATGGGGGGGGGGAGGGAGAAGGATGAAAGGGGGATTAAGATAGGGGGGAGGAGGGAGAAGGATGAAAGGGGGATTAAGATGGGGGGGGGGAGGGAGAAGGATGAAAGGGAGATAAAGGTAGAGGGGGAGGAGGGAGAAGGATGAAAGGGGGATTAAGATAGGAGGGAAGAGGGAGAAGGATGAAAGGGAGATAAAGATGGGGGGGGGGGGGGGAGGAGGATGAAAGGGAGATAAAGATGGGGGGGGAAGGGGGGAGGAGGATGAAAGGGGGATAAAGATGGGGTGGGGGAGGAGGGAGAAGGATGAAAGGGGGATAAAGATGGGGGGGGGGGGAGGAGGGAGAAGGATGAAAGGGGGATTAAGATGGGGGGGGGGGGGGGGAGGAGGATGAAAGGGAGATAAAGATGGGGGGGGAAGGGGGGAGGAGGATGAAAGGGGGATAAAGATGGGGGGGGAAGAGGGAGAAGGATGAAAGGGAGATAAAGATGGGGGGGGGGGGGAGGAGGATGAAAGGGAGATAAAGATGGGGGGGGAAGGGGGGAGGAGGATGAAAGGGGGATAAAGATAGGGGGGGAAGGAGAAGGATGAAAGGGGGATAAAGATGGGGGGGGGGAGGAGGGAGAAGGATGAAAGGGGGATTAAGATGGGGGGGGGGGGGAGGAGGATGAAAGGGAGATAAAGATGGGGGGGGAAGGGGGGAGGAGGATGAAAGGGGGATAAAGATGGGGGGGGAAGAGGGAGAAGGATGAAAGGGAGATAAAGATGGGGGGGGGGGGAGGAGGATGAAAGGGAGATAAAGATGGGGGGGGAAGGGGGGAGGAGGATGAAAGGGGGATAAAGATGGGGGGGAGGGGCGGTAGAAAGTTATTTTTTATTTGTTTTGTTGTTGTTGCTAGTAGGAATATTGTAATCAAAAGTTTCGAGTAATACAAAGTTAACGTCCCATGGAAACTTGGAATTATGACTAAAATATTACAATTACTGACAATAAATATTCGTCCTTGTTTGGCAGGCGGTG
>OX387260.1:3972057-3977057 GCA_947562095.1 Branchellion lobata
TTAAGCGTTTCTGAGGCAACCTAGTTTGCGAGTTGTGCGCTATAACAAATTGTGCATTCATTCATTTATCAATCTTTTTTAAAATAAATTTAAAATTTATCTTCCATGGAAACAACAGGTTGTGGAGTTGCTGCAGCCATACCTGAACATGGAAGATTTCACGCTGGAGAGCGCCAAAAAGGTTAATTAATTAATTAATTAAGTAAGTAAGTAATTAACAAACTAACTAAGTAATTACATAAGTAATTAATTAATTAAGTAAACAATTAACTATTTAATTAAATAATTAGTTAATTAATTAAATAATTAATTAATTAAATTAATTAATTTAATTAAAAGTACGAAATTAATAAAATTTTTAGTTTTTTTTAATTTCAAAATTAATTAAAATTAAAAATTGATTTATTTAAAAAAAATAAACTTGGAGGTTGAGTTAAGTGAAATTGAGTTTATATCAAAAATTCACATGGATGAAATTCAAATTAATTAAACAATTCATCTGATTAAATCCCTCATTGCGACTCTAAATAGGTCAATAAAAAACAAAATTGTATCAAAGTGACAATCAAAACAATACAAACCCAACATTATCGCAGCGGCTTATATATATCTTCATATATATATATATATATATATATATATATATATATATATATATATGTGTGTGTGTGTGTGTGTGTGTTTAGAGAACATTTTAGCTTAAGCTTTTTAACAAACACCTCAGCTTAACATCAGCACGTTATATATAAAATGCTGTTGGCATAATGGCAGTAACTCTGGTTTCTCTTCATTCCACGTATAAATCTTTCGCCTTTTACTAAAGATTTCCGTGGAGGGGAACATTCGAATGAGTGTTCTTTAATTTCTTCCGGCCCTTAATTGGGTCTAATCACCAATTAAAAATACAATTTATAATCAGTAACTCATTTTCTTTGTGTTTTTACATCTTTTTATGTTTTTATGTCAATTAATTAAATTAATCCTTATTTTTTAATAATTTATTTATATTATTCCTTTTTTTTTTTTTTTATATTATTCATTTTTTGTTTTATTTTTATTATTCATTTTTTGTTTTATTTTTATTATTCATTTTTTGTTTTATTTTTATTATTCATTTTTATTATTTTATTTATATTATTCATTTTTTGTTTTATTTTTATTATTCATTTTTATTATTTTATTTATATTATTCATTTTTTGTTTTATTTTTATTATTCATTTTTATTATTTTATTTATATTATTCATTTTTTGTTTTATTTATATTATTCATTATTTTATTTTATTTTTATTTTTATTTACTTTTATTAAATTTTTATTTTAAATTCTTGTAAAATTCACAAAATAACCTTTGAAAAAATGAAAATTTTTAGCGTCTTTTTCTCTTTTTCTTGTTATTTAATATTTCTAGTTGAAGGAATTAAATTATTCTAAATAACACGATACAATACAAACAAGAATACAATACAATACAATACAAAAACGAACATTATTATAGTGGCATCAACCCCGCAGAGTTTCGAAACCACTCCAACGTCTTATTATTATAATTGTAGTAAATAATAATAAATAGAAATAAAAAAAATAATAATATTTAAAAAAAGTTTCAAAAATTTTTCAAAAAAAATTTTCAATTGCGTCTACAAAACCACTTGTCCATAGTATAGCTGAGTATTTTAAAGTGAAGCAATGAATACTTTTTAATGACGCAATGTTTACGTTGAGATGACGTAATGAAGTAAAACATTGACGTAACAAACACAGTGATGGTCTAATAAATTCGTCATAATGACGTAAAAAAACACACAATGATTACGTTATAAAAACGCAATAAGATCGTTTTAAGACGACTAAATGACGTGAAAAAAAGGCAAAAAACACGCACTGAAAAATAAATAATAAACACGTGACGATGACGTAGGTGTGTGGTGACGTAGCAGGCTTGGCTTCATGGATCAGAGCCATGTGCGCCTTCTACGCAGTCAACAGGGAAGTGTTGCCTCTCAAGGTGGATGGATGGATGGATGGATAAATGGATGGATGATGGATGGATGGATGGATGGATGAATAAATGGATTGATGGATGGATGGATAGATCCTCCTCTTCCTCCTTATTTTCCTCCTCCTCCTCCTCCTCCTCCTCCTCCTCCTCCTTCTCCTCTTCCTTCTCCTCCTCCTCCTTCTTCTCCTCCTCCTCTTCCTCCTCCTCCTCCTCCTCCTCCTCCTTCTCCTCCTCCTCCTCCTCCTCCCCCTCTTCCTCCTCCTCCTCCTCCTCCTTCTCCTCCTCCTCCTCCTCCTCCTCCTCCTCCTCCTCCTCCTCCTCCTCCTCCTCCTCCTCCTCCTCCTTCTTCTTCTCCTCTTCCTCCTCTTTCTCCTCCTTCTCTTCTTCTTCCTCCTCCTCCTCCTCCTCCTCCTCCGTCTCCTCCTCTTCTCCCTCCTTCTCCTCCTCATCCTCCTCCTCCTCCTCCTCCTCCTCCTCCTCCTCCTCCTCCTCCTCCTCCCCCTTCTCCTCCTCCTCCTCCTTCTCCTCCTTCTCCTCCTTTTCTTCCTCCTCCTCTTCCTCCTTCTCCTCTTCCAGGCCAATTTGGCGGTGCAAGAGGCGAAGTTGGAGATGGCGACAGCGGAGTTGAACTCAGCACAAGCCCAACTGGATGAGAAAGAGGCGGTCCTCAAAAAGGTCACCCACCTACCTCATCCCACCCACCCACCCATCCCACCCACCCATCCCACCCACCCATCCCACCCACCCATCACACCCACTCATCACACCAACCCATCACACCCACCCATCACACCCACCCATCCCACCCACCCACTTCATTCAACCCACCCATCACACCCAACCTCCTTCACTGCACCCTTACTCATTTCACCTCCTCCACCTTATTCCACTCTCATTCATTTCACCCACCCATTTCTCCCCACCCCCTCCAACCAACCTCACCCTAGTCTACCCATTTCAAACCAATTTCACTCACTTCAAAGCACCCATTTTTCACCCACTTTTACTCAAAAACCTATTTCCTCCCCAATCCTCCCTTCCCCACTTCAAATTTGTTCTCCATTCTTCCTCTTGCTCCAAAACATAATCTTTCTACTCCCCTCCCCATCCACCCACCCAACTCCAACCTCACCATTTCCTACATCCATCTTCCACCATTCCTCACCCAACTTAAACCACCCCCAAACCACCCAACTCACTTCCACTCATCCCCACTCACCCAAATCCACTCCCACCTACCCAAATCCACCCCCACCCACCCAAACCCACTCCCATTTATCCCAAATCAACCCCCATCTACCCCAAATCCACCCCCACCCACCCAAACCCACCCCCATTTAACCCAAATCAACCCCCATCCACCCCAAACCTACCCCCATTCACTCAACCCTACCCACACCCACCCCAAACATACCCCGATCCACTATCCCTCGACCCAACTCTACCGTTCAAAACCCCCCCACATAAACCCACCCTTCAACACCCAAGCCCACCCTTCAACACCCACACTCCAACACCCAACCACCCAAACCCACACTTCAACACCCCCCCACCCAAACCCACCCTTCAACACCCACCCACCCACACCAGGTCCAAGACATGTACGATTTGGCGCAGAACGAGAAGCAACGCTTATTGGACGACGCCATGTCGTGCAAGAAGAAGATGGAAACCGCATCCATCCTCATCTCCCGATTGGCTGGCGAACATGTCAGATGGACCAATCAGAGCAAAGAATTCGCTGCTGAGATTGAAAGGTCATCTGCTTTTTAAACTTTAAAAGTTTCCAAACTTTTATTTATTTTTCAAAACTGATTTTTTTAGATTTTATTATTTTTTTTATTTTTTGGAAATATAAAATTAATATTTAATTTTGAAAGTTTTTTGCGTTTTATTTTGAAATATCTCATTGTGGTTTTTCGTTTTAGCCAATTTTTCATGTTTCTTGTTTTTTAAAAAAAATTCTTTTGAAGTTTGTTCTTTTGTCTCAACACCGCCACAACTATCACCGGCACCACCACCACCACAACCAACACCGCCACGACCTACACCGCCACAACGACCACCAACACCACCACCACAATTTTTGCCACCACCACCACCACAACCAACACCGCCACAACGACCACTATCACCACTATCACCACCACTACCACAACTTTCACCACCACTACCACAACTTTCACCACCACCACCACAGATTAGTTGGTGACGTGTTCATCCTCACCAGCTTCCTCTCCTACATAGGTCTCATTCCACCACTCCTCAGCCACAATTCTATACTTTATGAATGATTTTTAAATAATATAACAAATAAAAACGAAATAAGCTTCAAATTTTATTAACTTTTCAGTCTTCCATCATCATCACTCCCATCCCACCCTCTTCCCGCATTCATGGGTCATCCCATCCACTTCCACCACTCTGTTCACTTTAGCTTTTTTATAAATTCCATGCCCTATCTTCAACACCGCCTCACCATCACCACCTTCACCATCACCACCTTCACCATCACCACCTTCACCATCACCGCCACACCATCACCACCTCCACCATCACCACCTTCACCATCACCATCTTCACCATCACCACCTTCACCATCACCACCTCCACCATCACCACCTTCACCATCACCACCTTCACCATCACCACCTTCACCATCACCACCTCCATCATCACCACCTCCACCATCACTACCTCCACCATCACCACCTTCACCATCACCACCTCCACCATCACCACCTCCATCATCACCACCTCCACCATCACTACCTCCACCATCACCACCTTCACCATCACCACCTCCACCATCACCATCTCCACCATCACCACCTCCACCATCACCCAACCACCAACACACTACCGCCAACACCATCAGCACACCACCATCATCATCATCACACTTTCACCACCATTATCACACTACCACACCATCACCATCGTCATCACACTACCACACTATCACCACAATCACCATTATCACACCACCACCATCATCAT
>OX387260.1:3979557-3982057 GCA_947562095.1 Branchellion lobata
ATCCACCAACCACCACAACCTCCACCAACCACCACAACATCCACCAACCACCACAACCTCCACCAACCACCACAACATCCACCAACCACCATAACATCCACCACCCACCACAACATCCACCACCCAACACAACATCCACCAACCACCACAACCTCCACCAACCACCACAACATCCACCAACCACCACAACATCCACCAACCACCACAACATCCACCAACCACCACAACATCCACCAACCACCACAACATCCACCACCCACCACAACATCCACCAACCACCACAACATCCACCAACCACCACAACATCCACCAACCACCACAGGTGACCAACTTCAACCACAAGTACTTCAGACAACAGCTGGAAGAGTGTCTCAACCTGGGTAAGCCCTTGTTAGTGGAGAATGTTCTAGAAGAACTGGAACCCTCGTTAGAGAACGTTCTGGAAAAGAACTACCTCAAAATGGGAACTGGTTTTAAGGTGGAGGGGGGGAGGTATTGGTTGTGGGGGGGGGAGTAATGGTTGGAGGGGGGGGGGGGGGGAGGTACTTGTGGTGTGTTGGGAGGATGGTTAGAGAGTGAAATGATGGTTATGTGGTGGTGGATGGTTGTGGGGTGGTAGATGGTTGTGGAGTGGGTGGATGGTTGTGGAGTGGGTAGATGGTTGTGGGGTGGGTAGATGGTTATGTGGTGGTGGATGGTTGTGGGGTGGTAGATGGTTGTGGAGTGGGTAGATGGTTGTGGGGTGGGTGGATGGTTGTGGGGTGGTAGATGGTTGTGGGGTGGGTAGATGGTTGTGGGGTGGGTAGATGGTTGTGGGGTGGGTAGATGGTTGTGGGGTGGTGAATGGTTGTGGGATGGAAGGGTGGATGGGTGTGAAGTTGTTCCATTATATTCCCACCACCCATCACCCACCCACCCCCTTCCAGGTCAAAGTGGGTGACAAGGAGTGTGACGTAATGGAGGGGTTCAGTGTATATTTCACCACCAAACTCCCCAACCCCGTTTACTTCCCCGAGGTACCAAACCACCAACGCTTCCACCCACATATGCTTTGATTAAAAATTAACTTTTTTTTTCAGCGAAATATTTTTTAAAGACTTTTTTTTTCAGAGAATTTTTTTTTTCAAACAAATACAATTAGATTGTATAGTTTTTTTATGCGGAATTCTTTCTTGCGAAAAGCTTATTTTTCAGAGTTTAAAAAAAAGAAAAAAAAAAAAACAGAAAATATAAAAAAAATTTTTGATACAAAAAAAGACCAAAAAAAAACTCCACGGATAAATTTTTGTCAGAAATTTTTTTTAAATTTTTTCAAGAATATGAAAAAAACTGATTTGTTTTTACAAATATGTTTTGTATATTCACAGGTGTTTGCGTTGTTGAATATCATAGACTTCACCGTGACGATGAAGGGGTTGGAGGATCAACTGTTGAACATGGTGGTGGTGTCTGAACAGAGTGTGAGTGGGTGGATGGGTGGATGGGTGGATGGGTGGATGGATGGATGGATGGGTGGTTTAGTTGGATGGGTGGATGGGTGGATGGGTGGTTTAGTTGGATGGGTGGATGGGTGGTTTGGGTGGATGGGTGGATGGGTGAATGGGTGGTTTAGTTGGATGGGTGGATGGGTGGTTTAGTTGGATGGGTGGATGGGGGGTTTAGTTGGATGGGTGGATGGGTGGTTTAGTTGGATGGGTGGATGGGTGGTTTAGTTGGATGGGTGAATGGGTGGATGGGTGGATGGGTGGTTTGGGTCGATGGGTGGATGGGTGAATGGGTGGTTTGGGTGGGTGGGTTGTTTGGATGGATGGGTTGTTTGGATGGATGGGTTGTTTGGGTGGATGGGTGGTTTGGATGAATGAGAGGTTCAGGTAGATAGGGGAGTTGGGTGAGTGGGGAGGTTTGGATGGGTGAATGGATGGGTGAATGGGTGGTAGGTGGAGGGGTGGTATTATCTAAACAGAGTGTGAAAGGTTGGATGGTTGAATAGCTGGATGGACAGTTATTAGGTTATTTTGGTGTTTGGTTAGTAAATAACCTGATTGATTGCCTGGCTGAATGGGTGTTACATTATTTCACCACACATTACCATAAAAATAATACTATTTCACCATACCATACCACCAGCCCAGACCAGTCCACCACAACACACCACACCACCCTACCACACCACACCACACCACACCACACCACACCATCCTACCACACTACACCACACCACACCATTTTACCACACTACACCACACCAGCAACTGGAGGCGGAGAGGGTGTTGCTGATAGAGACGGTGAACTCCAACAAGATCAAGATGAAGGAGCTGGAGGCTAACCTCCTTGAAAAACTTTCCTCCACCGAGGTCTGTTGACCTCAACCAACCAACCAACCAACCAACCAGCCAACCAACCAGCCAACCAGTCAACCAACCAACCAACCAAACAACCAACTACTTTTTAAACCAATCAGTCACGTGATAAACCAACCAATCATTTGCTATACCCACCA
>OX387260.1:3987057-3989557 GCA_947562095.1 Branchellion lobata
CTCCTCCTCCTTTTCCTCCTCTCCCTCCTCCTCCTTTTTCTCCTCTCCCTCCTCCTCCTTTTTCTCCTCTCCCTCCTCCTTCTTTTCCTCCTCTCCCTCCTCCTCCTTTTCCTCCTCTCCCTCCTCCTCCTTTTCCTCCTCTCCCTCCTCCTCCTTTTCTTCCTCTCCCTCCTCTTTCTCCTCTTTTTTTGCCAGCTCTACAGAGGAGAGAAGATATGGAAGGAGTGGCTGGACAAGGCAGCTCCAGAGGAGGAAACCTTCCCTGACAACTACCAGAACATTCTCAACACCTTCCAAAAGCTCCTCTTCATCAGGTGCTGCTGCTGCTGCTGCTGTGGTGGTAGTGGTGGTGGTGGTGGATGGTGGTGGTGGTGGTGGTGGTGGTGGATGGTGGTGGTGGTGGTGGTGGTGGTGGTGGCGGTGGTGGCGGTGGTGGTGGTGGCGTTAGAGGTGGCGATGGTGGTGAAAAAGAAAAAAGAATGGTGGTAGAGTTGGACTATTACGGATGAACATTTTGTTATGAAACCACATCCAAACCACCAACCAACTTCACAACCACCAATTCAACCACTACCCAACCAATGAACCTTTATTCCAACCAACCTTCAACCCATCCAGCCATCAACCCAACCATCTCCCCAACTAATCCTCAACACCCAAACCAAACCACAGGTCTTTGTGTCCAGACCGCACGATAGCACAGGCGCGCAAGTACATAGCGGAGTCTCTGGGGCCTCGATACATTGAGAGTGTCCTGCTGGACTTCAAGTCCATGGTGGAGGAATCTTCCCCCAAAACCCCCCTCATTTGCCTCCTCACCATGGGCTCCGACCCCACCCAACAAATCGAAGATCTCGCCAAGAAGTCCGGAATTGGTGGGTGATTATTTTCTGATGGGTTTTTTGGGCTTTATTTGTTTTTTTGGGATCTTTTTGAGTTTTCATATATTTTTTTGTGGATTTTTTTGAGTTTTTATTTTTTTTTTCGAATTTATTTTGAATTTTTTTTAGCTTTTGACGTTTTTTTTGGTTTGGGAGTTTTTTCGGATTAAAAAAAAATTTTTTTTTGGTTTTTGGTGGATTTAGGGTATGTGGTGAACCATTGTGGGTGTATTTGATGGAGCTTCAGGAAGATGGTGGGAGGGTGAGTGGTTGGGGGGAGGTTTGAGTTGAAAACTGCGAGTTCAAGAGGTTGAAAAGAGTCACTTCCTATAACGACCTTCAAATGACTTTTAAACCACCTTCGAATGACCTTTGAATGACCTCCAAATGATCTTGGAACGACCTCCAAATGACTCTTTCATGACCTCCAAAGAACCCTCAAACGACCTCCGAATGACCTTGAAATGACCTTCACAGAGTTCAGAGCCATCAGCATGGGTCAAGGTCAAGAGGTACACGCCAGGAACCTCATCAACCTCTTCGTCGTCAGTGTACGTGACGTTGATCTGCTTGCTCGCTTGTGCACGTGTGAAGTTTTTTTTTTTGTGCAATTCGGATTTGTTTTTTCGAACTTTCAATGAAGCTTGTATAAGTTTTTTTTTCAATGCGTACTCACACACACACACACACACACACACACACACACACACACACACACACACACACACACACACACACACACACACACACACACACACACACACACACACACACACACACACACACACACACCACACACACACACACAAACACACACACACACACACACACACACACACACAACACACACACACACACACACACACACACACACACACACACACACACACACACACACACACACACACACACACACACACACACACACACACACACACACACACACACACACACACACACACACACACACACACACACACACACACACACATACACACACACACACACACACACACACACACACACACACAAACAGGGGGGGTGGGTGATGTTACAGAACTGCCACTTGGCTCTGGCCTTCATGCACGAGTTGTTCGAGTCACTCTTGAACTTCCAGGCCCTGCATGACAACTTCCGCCTCTGGATCACCACCGAGATCCACCCCCTCTTCCACGTGGGCCTTCTGCAGGTGCCCTCTTTTCCCCCCCAATCCTACTGAAGCCCCCTTCCTTCATGCCTAATCTTTTCACTTTAACCGTTATACTGTTATTCAATCTAATCTTACTTATGCTTCATCTGCCTTCTAATATACCTTCTAATATACCTTTCAATGGTACTCATGCTAAATCTGCACTCTCCTACTGTGGGCCCCTTCTATGGAACTCTCTTCTCACCTCTTCTACTGCTATACTTTCATTTCGTAAATTCCTTAAAACTGTTGTTTAAGCAGTTCGTAGCAGAATGCTCTTGAACAGTGTGGAATCAGCGCTATATGAATGATTTGATTGAACGACTTTATCTTCCTTTCTTTTTCTTTTTTCCTTTCTTTTCTCCTTCCTTTCTTCTCTTCTTTCTTCCTTCCTTCTTTTTTTCTCCTTTTTTTCTTCTTTTCCTTTTTT
>OX387260.1:3994557-4004557 GCA_947562095.1 Branchellion lobata
CCACCACACCACAACCACTCACCCACCACCCATCCACCACACCACAACCACTCACCCACCACCCATCCACCCACTATCAACCCCCCTTTCCCCACCCCCATCACCACCATCCCCCACAGGACCTCAAGGACGCCCTGGACAACATATATGACGCTAAGGTTCCCAACATCTGGACCAAGGTTTTGTTTTCTTTCATTTGCACTTTTAATTATAATAAAAAAATTTAAAACAATTTTTTTTAATTAAAATTTTAATTTGAAAAATGTTTGAATAATATAATTAAACATTTTTTTAATTTTTATAAAAATTATTAAAAAAATTAATTAAAAAAAAAAAATAAATAAATTTAATTTTTAAAAATCTATTTTTAAAAAATTAATTAAAAAATTCTAATAAAAAAATCTAATTAAGAAAATTAATACAATACAATACAATACAATACAATACAATACAATACAATACAATACAATACAATACAATACAATACAATACAATACAATACAATACAATACAATAAAATACAATACAATACAATACAATACAATACAATACAATACAATAAAATACAATATAATACAATACAATACAATACAATACAATACAATACAATACAGTACAATACAATACAATACAATACAATACAATATAATACAATACAATACAAACACGAATATTATTATAGTGGCATTAACCCCGTAGAGTTTCGAGGCCACTTGAAACACTAAATTAAATAAACTTAAATTAAAAAAAATGAAAATGAGAGTGACATGATGACGATGTTGCAAGGTGTCTTGGGACTCAAGCTCTGTCGGTTTCTGGTTCACGGAGTTGTTGGACCGCAACGTGCAGTTCTACAGCTGGCTCTACTTCGACCGGCCCTTCTGCTTCTGGATGACTGGATTCTTCAACCCTCAAGGTTCCGTCTTTTTTTTTTTTTTTTTTTTTTTTTTTTTTTTTTTTTTTTTTTTTTTTTTTTTTTTTTTTTTTTTTTTGCTTTTTTTAATTAAAAAAAATCTTTTTATCTTTTTATTTTATTTTATTTTCATTTCTTTTTTTTTTTTTTTCTTTTCTTTTTTCTTTTTTTTTCCATTTTTTTCTTTTTTTCTATTTTTCTTTTTTCATGGGTTTTTTTTGGATTCCCGCAAAGTCCCCAACAAACATGAACCACCCCGACTTCTCTTTCCAAAAAACCCACAACACCAAAAAACCCTGAAAACCACTGAAAAAAACACTTTAAAATCTCCACAATTACCCAAAAAAAAAAACAAAAAAAAACTCAAACTTGAAAATTTTCTTGAAAAAAAAACTCACAACTTCCAAAAAATCCGAAACTCCGAAAAACAATAAAAATTCAAATCCAAAAAAAAAAAAAAACCCGAAAGGATTTTAAACCCCCCCAGAAAAACCCAAAAAAATCCAAACCCGCCAAAAAAAAACCAAAAAAACCCAAACCGCCATTAAAAAAAAAAAACAAAAAAAAAACCTAAACCTCCATTGAAAAAAAAAATTAAAAAAAAAAACTAAGAAAAAAAAAATTAAGAAAAAAACCCCCCACCAACGCAGGCTTCCTGACGGCGATGCGACAGGAGGTGACAAGAGCCCACAAGGGCTGGTCCCTCGACAACGTGGTGTTGCAGAATGAGATGACCACCAAGTGGAACAAGGAGGAGATCAACGCACACCCTCCCGTGATGATGATGATAATAATTATGATAATGATTACAATAATTATAATTATGATAATGATCACAATAATTATAATTATGATAATGATCACAATAATTATAATTATGATAACGATCACAATAATTATAATTATGATTGAGATTAGTTTCATGAATATAATTATGATCATGATTATGATTATAATTATAATAATAATGTTTATTATAATCATGAGTACGACTATTATTATAATTATAATTGTGGTGATGATAATAGTAATTATAGTTATGATGATGATAATTATTATAATTATGATAGTGATAATAATTATAAGTTTTATGTGTTATTAATTACAATAATGATTACACAAGACAATACAATACAAATAATGATTACACAATACAATACAATACAAATAATGATAACCCAATACAATACAATACAAATAATGATTACACAATACAATACAATACAAATAATGATTACACAATACAATACAATACAAATAATGATTACACAAAACAATACAATACAAATAATGATTACACAATACAATACAATACAAATAATGATTACACAATACAATACAATACAAATAATGATTACACGATACAATAAAATACAAATAATGATTACACAATACAATACAATACAAATAACGATTACACAATACAATACAATACAAATAACGATTACACAATACAATACAATACAAATACGATTTTTATTATAGTGGCATTAACCCCGTAGAGTTTTGAGGTCAATGATAATAATAGTTATAATAATTCTCATAAGAATTTTACTAATAATATGGATAATGAAAACAAAAAAAACAATTAAAAAAAATATAATAGTAATAACTAAAATAGGAATAGCAACAACTTGAAAATAATAATATTATTATTTTTAATAATAATAATAGTAATAATAATAATAATAATAATAATAATAATAATAATAATAAGAATAATAATAATAATAATAATAATAATAATAATAATAATAATAATAATAATAATAATAATAATAATAATAATAATAATAATAATAATAATAATAATAATAATAATAATAATTAATAATGATAATAATAATAATAATAATAATAATAATAATAATAATAATAATAATAATAATAATAATAATAATAATAATAATAATAATAAAAATAATAATAATAATAATAATAATAATAATAATAATAATAATAATAATAATAATAATAATAATAATAATAATAATAATAATAATAATAATAATAATAATAATAATATGAAAAAATAATAAGAGAAGTTAGTATGGAAATACTAATAATAGGAATAATAATAACGTTATTATTATAATTATTAAAATTTTAAAATTATTTATAAACTTCAAAATAAAAGTTAATATCAAGAGTGGGCTTAGCAAGAATAATAGGCCAAAACAATGATTATAGCAACATTGGTCGAGAGGTGTTTAATCTTCAATGATTAGTGCTTGAGAACATTTCCGCTATTGTCTTAATCATCAAAACAACACTTTCAATCATATCAACAACTAATGATACTATGCTCCTGTAGCATAATGGGTAGCAAGCCCGCTTTGAATACGGGAGGCGCAGGGTTCGATTCCCGGCTAAGCTCAAGTTTGAGTTGTGAAAAGAGGTAACTCAAGTAAAGAACAGACGGCGTCCTAGAGTGGCTTAGTCACCTAGTTGCGCCTCAGTTGCTTCTTTTGGCGCTTTACAAATGAGTTTATTAATATAAAAATCACCAAAAGCCAACAACATTACAATCGACATCTCTAACTATCATTCAATTCCACACCACACCACACCAAGTCACACCGGTCACACCAAGCTACACCACCGCACAACACATCACACTCCGTCACATCCCACCACACGTTACACACACACCACACCACCACACATCACACACCACCACACCACACGTCACAACACATCCCACACAACACTACCACATATCATACACGCTAATCACCACTACACAATACAACACACCACACCACCACACATCACACACACACACCACATACACTACACACCACACACCACCACACACCATCACACACCACCACCACACACCACACCACTACACACCACACATCACACACACCACCACACAGCACACACACCACCACACATCACACACACCACCACACGTCACACACACCACCACACATCACACACACCACCACGCATCACGCACACCACACACACACATCGCACACACCACACACACACATCACACATCCACAGGAGGGTGTGTACGTGTACGGTCTCTTCTTGGAGGGGGGCTGCTTGGGACAGGAGGGCCTCCAGGCTCATCGAAAGCCCCCCCAAGGTACCATCCCGTACCTCTCCTCCCCCCCCCCCCAGTTCTCATCTCTATCTAACCTCGCCATCACCACAGACTTCATCCTCACACCACACTACCCCTAGATCTCATCCTAACACAATCTAACAGTTCGAAGCAGAGCGCTTTTGAACAGTGTGGAATTCAGCGCTATATAAATGACTTGATTAGGATATTAAATTAGCTCCATTCACAATCCAACCTCATCCTATCATAATTCCACCACAACGCTTTCAGATCTCATTAGCAAACACTTTCACCACGCCATCTCTCATTCTACACCACATCATCTCTCATTCTACACCACATCAACTCTCACACCCACCACTCACAACAACCACACCATCATCTCACATCACACACCATCAACATCACACCCACCAACTCAACACCACACACCATCTCACAAACACCCCACACCATCACACATCTACACCACACATCATTACACCACACCAACTCTCATCTACACCACACCATCTCACATTCTACACCACACATCTCTCATTCTACACCACACCATCTCTCATTCTACACCACACAACTCATCACACACCATCTCTCATTCTACACCACATCATCTCTCATTCTACACCACACCATCTCTCATTCTACACCACACCATCTCTCATTCTACACCACACCAACTCTCATTCAACACCACACCATCTCTCATTCCTACACCACACATCTCTCAATCTACACCACACCATCATACAATCCACACCATCTCTCATTCTACACACACCAACCCATTCTACACCACACCATCTCTCATTCAACACCACACCAACACTCATTCTACACCACACCATCTCTCATCTACTCACCACACCATCTCTCATTCTACACCACACCATCTCTCATTCTACACCACTCACTCTCATTCTACACCACACCAATCTCTCATTCTACACCACACCATCTCTCATTCTACACCCACACCATCTCTCATTCTACACACCATCATCTCTCATTCTACACCACACCATCTCTCATTCTACACCACACCATCTCTCATTCTACACCGACACCATCTCTCATTCTACACCACACCATCTCTCATTCTACAACCACATCCATCTCTCATTCTACACCACACCACATACTCATTCTACACCACACCATCTCTCATTCTACACCACAACCATCTCTCATTTCTACACCAGCATCATCTCTCATTCTACACCACCATCTCTCATCTACACCACACCATCTCTCATTCTACACCACACCATCTCTCATTCATTACACACACACCATCTCTCATTCTACACCACACCATCTCCTCATTCTACACCACACCATCTCTCATTCTACACCACACCCATCTCTCATTCTACACCACACCATCTCTCATTCTACCACCACACCATCTCTCATTCTACACCACACCATCTCTCATTCTACACCACACCATCTCTCATTCTACACCACACCATCTCTCATTCTACACCACACCATCTCTCATTCTACACCACACCATCTCTCATTCTACACCACACCATCTCTCATTCTACACCACACCATCTCTCATTCTACACCACACATCTCTCATTCTACACCACATCATCTCTCATTCTACACCACACCATCTCTCATTCTACACCACACCATCTCTCATTCTACACCACACCATCTCTCATTCTACACCACACCATCTCTCATTCTACACCACATCCTCTCTCATTCTACACCACATCATCTCTCATTCTACACCACACCATCTCTCATTCTACACCACACCATCTCTCATTCACACCACACCATCTCTCATTCCACACCACACCATCTCTCATTCTACACCACATCATCTCTCATTCTACACCACATCATCTCTCATTCTACACCACATCATCTCTCATTCTACACCACACCATCTCTCATTCTACACCACACCATCTCTCATTCTACACCACACCATCTCTCATTCTACCACCACACCATCTCTCATTCCACACCACATCATCTCTCATTCTACACCACACCATCTCTCATTCTACACCACACCATCTCTCATTCTACACCACACCATCTCTCATTCCACACCACATCATCTCTCATTCTACACCACATCATCTCTCATTCTACACCACACCATCTCTCATTCTACACCACACCATCTCTCATTCTACACCACACCATCTCTCATTCCACACCACACCATCTCTCATTCCACACCACATCATCTCTCATTCCACACCACACCATCTCTCATTCTACACCACACCATCTCTCATTCTACACCACACCATCTCTCATTCTACACCACACCATCTCTCATTCCACACCACATCATCTCTCATTCTACACCACACCATCTCTCATTCTACACCACATCATCTCTCATTCTACACCACATTACACCACCTCCAAATTCTTTTTCTCCACAACCAACCTCTTCTATGTTTAATGTTCACTCACCATACACCACCGGTCAGAGACCACCACAAACCACCACAGTCACCACTACACCTCCACTACACACCACATCACCACCTACCACACCACATCCCAACATCACCACCTACCACACCATAGCACCACATAACATCACCACACCACACCATATCACCACAATAAAAAAAAATACAAAAACGAATATTATTATAGTGGCATTATCCCCGTAGAGTTTCGAGGCCACACCACACCACCACACACCACACCATCACACACCACACACCACACCACTACACACCATACCCTCACACCACACGCCACATCACCACACACCACCACACACGCCAACTCACCACACACCCCACCACACCACCACACCCCACCACAACACGCCACACCACACCACACCACACCACAACACACCACACCACACCACAACACACCACACCACATCACCACACCCCACCACACCACATCACCACACCCCACCACACCACATCACCACACCCCACCACACCACAGCACCACACCACACCACATCACCCCACCACATCACCACACCACACCCCACCACACCACACCACACCACACCACAACACACCACACCACACCACAACACACCACACCACATCACCACACCCCACCACACCACAGCACCACACCACACCACATCACCCCACCACATCACCACACCACACCCCACCACACCACATCGCCACACCCCACCACACCACACCACCACACCCCACCACAGCTTTTATTCTCCAACCTCCCTGTCATCCGCATGTTCGCCAGCACAGTCCTGAGTAAGGACAGTCGTCTGTACGGCTGTCCTCTCTACAAGAAACCCCGTAGGACTGACCTTAACTTCATCACTCGCATCACCATGAAGACAGCTCTGCCCACAGACCACTGGGTCCTCAGAGGAACAGCTGCTCTGGCTGATATTAAGTAGTGGTGTTGGTGGTGGTGGTGTTGGTGGTGTTGGTGGTGGTGGTGTTGGTGGTGTTGGTGGTGGTGGTGTTGGTGGTGTTGGTGGTGGTGTTGGTGATGGTGTTGGGGATGGTGTTGGTGGTGGTGTTGGTGGTGGTGGTGTTGGTGGTGGTGGTGGTGGTGTTGGTGATGGTGTTGGGGATGGTGTTGGTGGTGGTGTTGGTGGTGGTGGTGTTGGTGGTGGTGGTGGTGGTGTTGGTGATGGTGTTGGGGATGGTGTTGGTGGTGGTGTTGATAGTGGTGGTGGTGTTGGTGGTGGTGGTGTTGGTGGTGGTGTTGGTGGTGGTGTTGACGGTGTTGGTGGTGGTGTTGACGGTGTTGGTGGTGGTGTTGATAGTGGTGGTGGTGTTGGTGGTGGTGGTGTTGGTGGTGGTGGTGGTGGTGTTGGTGTTGGTGGTGTTGGTGGTGTTGGTGTTGGGGGTGTTGGTGGTGGTGGTGTTGGTGGTGGTGTTGAGGGTGGTGTTGATGGTGGTGTTGATGGTGTTGGTGGTGTTGGGGGTGGTGGTGTTGGTGGTGGTGTTGAGGGTGAGTAGTGGTAGCGGTTTTAGTATTGAGTAGTGGTGGCAGTGGTGGCGGTGGTGGTGGTGGTGGCGGTGGTGGCGGTGGTGGCGGTGGTGGCGGTGGTGGTGGTGTCGGTGGTGGTGGTGTCGGTGGTGGCGGTGGTGTCAGTGGTGGCGGTTTTGGGGGTGTCGGTGGTGGCGGTGGTGTCGGTGGTGGTGGCGGTGGTGGCGGTGGTGGCGGTGGTGGTGGTGTCGGTGGTGGCGGTGGTGTCGGTGGTGGCGGTTTTGGGATGGCTCAATTGGTGGGTTGGCTGTTTTTAGAAATTCTTTGCTAAGAGTTGCTTCCTTTCATCGTTCGAGCCCTAAGAAAACACATTAAAAAAATTATTTTTCAACGTAACGGTGTTACTGTTGCGGTGGTTGCTATAGTGGCAAGGGTCAGAAAGGCGTTTAACTTTGTTTTTAAACTTCGTAATTGTAATTAAAATATATTTTTTGCAAATTTTAATTTATTAACAAAATATTTTTCGATGAGGAATTCATAGTCTTTACAAGTTGTTTGCAAGTTTTATTGATTTATTAAAAACTATTGATTTTTTTTTTAATTTTCATAATAGTTTGACAATGTTTCATTGTTTGCTTGGCAACGTGTTTGTGTGTTTGTGTGTGTGTGTGTGTGTGTGTGTGTGTGTGTGTGTGTGTGTGTGTGTGTGTGTGTGTGTGTGTGTGTGTGTGTGTGTGTGTGTGTGTGTGTGTGTGTGTGTGTGTGTGTGTGTGTGTGTGTGTGTGTGTGTGTGTGTGTGTGTGTGTGTGTGTGTGTGTGTGTGTGTGTGTGTGTGTGTGTGTGTGTGTGTGTGTGTGTGTGGTGTGAGGTTTCATGAATGTGTGTGCGTGAGGAAGCGGTTGCGAGACCTTGCAGAAACACAAAAAAATATGTGCCTACAACTCAAAGGATCCTCGCGTGAAAGAATGCAACAAAAGACAATAGCCATGAACTCAACTAAAGTACAAACAACAACATCATAAATAACAGCGGCATGAACAATTGAGACAATAATATAAACAATAATATAAACAATACAATTAATACAATAACAACAATACAATTAATACAATAATAACAATACAATTAATACAATAATAACAATACAATTAATACAATAATAACAATACAATTAATACAATAATAACAATAAAATTAATACAATAATAACAATAGAAGAAACAATGAAATTAACAACAAGAGGAACAATTGGAATAACAACATGAATAACAAAAAAATAATAAAAATACAAAAAGCAACTACAATAATAAAATTATTTAAGAACAACAACAATAATAACAATACAATCAACAACAATAATAACAATACAATCAACAACAATAATAACAATACAATCAACAACAATAATAACAGTACAAATAACAAAAAAATAATAGTATAATTAACAAAAACACTAACAATACGAGCGACAAAGACGGAAACAAAGGAGAAAAGAACACAAAGGAGGTGTTATTGAGTTTCCATTGTACGTGATTACATGATCCATTCAATTATGTACGTGAAAGAAAAGCGGAAATTGATGAGTTGGCGCTTCACACGTTTGATTTATTGGAAATTTTATGGTTATTCCGGTTCTTTGTTCTGCTTGACACAGTTCATAACAAAGGTAGGAATGGGTGATATTAAAGCTTCGGTAGATGAACCATTGTTGAGGGTCTTACAAGTCATTAGTATATAATATAACTTGATATATAGATTAGATTAGATTAGATTAGATTAGATTAGATTAGATTAGATTAGATTAAATTTGAATACTTTGGTTAAATGCTGTTAATCTATGGTTTACTTAGGGTTGTGTCTGTAAGAAGGTGGTTATTAACAACGAAAGACATGAGGCGGACGCGGAAACACGAGAGTTTGTCCTAGAATGGGTGAGTTTAACTATAAATAGACCAGCTTATCCTGGAATAGATGAGTGTTGCTATAAACAGACAAAATGACGTCACGTCCTTTGGAGCTATCTCCATGGTCGGAGACAACAGAGATATCGCCCGAGATTCGTGTCCTGCTGATCATCT
>OX387260.1:4009557-4017057 GCA_947562095.1 Branchellion lobata
TTGTTTGTTCTTTTTGTTTTGTTTGTTCTTTTTGTTTTGTTTTTTTTTTTGTTCTTTTTGTTCTTTTTGTTTTTTTTTGTTTTGTTTGTTTGTTTTTTTTGTTTTGTTTGTTTGTTTTGTTTGTTTTGTTTTTTTTGTTTTGTTTTTTTTTTCCTTTGTTTTGTTTGTTTTTTTTTTGTTTGTTTTTTTGTTTTTTTGTTTGTTTTTTTTTGTTTTCTTTGTTTTTGTTTGTTTTTTGTTTGTTTTTTTTTGTTCTTTTTGTTTTGTTTGTTTGATTTTTTTTCTTGGTTATTTTTTTTGTTTTGTTTATATAATTTCAAATTCATTTTACTTTGTTTTGTTTGTTTGTTTTTATCTTATAATTTTTTAATTTTTTGTTTGTTTTTGTTTTTATTTTGTTTTTGTTTTCATTCCGTTTTTATTTTGTTTTTATTTCGTTTTTATTTGTATTTTTTTGCTTCATTCAATTCTCCTAATTTTCTGATACACTTTCAACCGATTCCCATTAGTCTTATCTTTTCAATTTTATTTTTTCACTGCATCGTACTCATCCAAAACAATCAACTTAAATTCGATTTTTTCTCAAAAAAATAAAAACTAAAAAATATCCGCTTTTCTGTTTTTCAAACCTTCAAAACCCTTTCAAAACAAAAAAATTTTTCCTGTTTTTAATTAAAAATCTTACATTTTTTTTTTACATTTGTTTTGACAGCTTTTAAACTATTTTGAACTTTATTTTAATCTGACATTTAAAAGGCATCTCCTTGTTGTCTTGGCCTTCGAGAGGTTTTTGAAATTATGTTTAAAACAATGCAACACGATGAGATACATTACAATGAAATACAATAAAATACAATAAAATACAATAAAATACAATAAAATACAATAAAAGACAATAAAATACAATAAAATACAACAAAATACAATAAAAAACTAAAAAATACAGAATAATACAGAAAAACACAATAAAAAACAAAAAAATATTTAAAAAACACAGAATAATACCATAAAATACAGAATAATACAATATATTACAGTACAATACAATAAAATACAATTTATTAATGTACAATTAGTTTTATTATCAGTTTTTCGTGATTTCTTTTCTTTTTTTTTTATTTTTTTATTATTTTTCAGTATTATATTGAAATAAAAAGATTGTTTTTCAAAGTCAAAACTTTTTCAAAACCTCGTTTTTTTTTGTTTTGCAAAAGAGTTTTTAGAAGTTATTTATTGACAAAAAAATATTTTCAAAAAAAATGAATAAAGTCGAAAAATAATCTAACAAAACTAAAGCACCAATCAGAAAAACAAAAAAATGAAAAACAAAAAAAATGAAAAATGAAAAACATTGCATAAGAGGGCAGAGTTTTTTGGAGATGAAAAATCAGTTTTCATTCATGAAATCAGCGCTGTTGATTATTTTTGATAATATATATATATATATATATATATATATATATATATATATATATATATATATATATATATATATATATATATATATATATATATATATATATATATATATATATATATATATATATATATATATATATATATATATATATATATATATATATATATATATATATATATATATATATATATATATATATATATATATATATATATATATATATATATATATATATATATATATATATATATATATATATATATATATATATATATATATATATATATATACATATATATATATATATATATATATATATATATATATATATATATATATATATATATATATATATATATATATATATATATATATATATATATATATATATATATATATATATATACAACAATTTAATACTCGTATATTGGAATAAAAGGGCGGTACAAAAATTTTTGTTTTTTTTGTTAGGATGGCATGGAAAGGGCAGTATGTTCTGAGGAGAAAAGACTCCAAAAACAACACACACACACACACACACACACACACACACACACACACACACACACACACACACACACACACACACACACACACACACACACACACACACACACACACACACACACACACACACACACACACACACACACACACACACACACACACACACACACACACACACACACACACACACACACACACAAACACACACACACAAATCTAGATGTGCTTGTGATAATGTTGTTGGCACGAAGGTTCAGGACAGGAGACACTGCTTGCTTTCATGACACGTCATCATCTTCCTGCTGCTTCCTGTGCCGTCCTTCTTCGCTCTTCCCCCTTTTCCCCCACTTCCTCTCCCCCCATTTCTCCCCCAATTCCTCTCCCCACCGTTTCCACCATCACCATTTTCACCATTTTCACCATTTCCATACCCATCACTACCAACTCCACCTCCAGTTTCACCCCCTCCTTTTCTAACCTTGTCTCTACCCCTCTGTTCAACACACCTAAACCTCTCCCTTCCTTCTTCCCCACCCTGAAGCCCATGCTCTGTTTCACCCATCCCAAGCCCTCCACCCCCACCTCTTTCCCCCTTACTCTCCCCAACTCTCTTTCTTCCCCACCTTTTCACCCTACCATTCACCCAACCCCCCTCTCCAACTTCTCTACCCATTCCGCCCTTCTTTACTCCCCATCCTCCCCCACCCTTTCCATAATCACCACCCCTTCCATAACCACCACCCCATCCTCTTACGTCTTCACCCATCTCCCCCATCACCCCCATCTCTCCTTCCAAGTACTCAATTGAGGAGAAGGATGAAGACGACGATGACGAAGATGTGGTAGATGATAATGATAACCACTTCAAACCTCTTTCTTTTCCGTCATTTCTGCACTGTTGCTTAGTAACAAGATCACTACTACTATCATCATCGTCGTCGTCATCGTCATCATCATCTTCTTCTTCATCCTCTTCATCTTTTTTGGTTCCACTAATGGCTGGTTTTATGAAAACTCTGTTCCAGTACCTCTTTGTTCTATTGTCTCTTTGTATCTTTTTGTTCATCTTTTTTAGTTTTATATTATTATTATTATTATTAGTATTATTATTATTATTATTATTAATATTAATATTATTATTATTATTATTATTATTATTATTATTATTATTATTATTATTATTATTATTATTATTATTATTATTATTATTATTATTATTATTATTATTATTATTATTATTATTATTATTATTATTATTATTATTATCATTATTATTATTATTATTATTATTATTATTATTATTATTATTATTATTATTATTATTATTATTATTATTATTATTATTATTATTATTATTATTATTATTATTATTATTATTATTATTATTATTATTATTATTATTATTATTATTATTATTATTATTATTATTATTATTATTATTATTATTATTATTATTATTATTATTATTATTATTATTATTGTTTCTGTTTTTGTTGTGCTTGTTTCTGCAGTTGTTTATAATGTTGCAACAGTTGTTGTTGTCATTGTTTCTGTTGTTGTTTTCATTGTTTTTGTTATTGTTGTTGTTGTTGTTATAGTTCACATTATTACTATTATTGTTGAAGTCTTCTAAAGTAAAGTTTATTTTATAATTATTATTGGTTCTTTGTTCACAAAAACCACTCCCAGACAAGCTGTTCGTTGCTGTATTGTTGTTGTTGTTGCTGATTTTGTTGTTATTGCTGATTTTGTTGTTGTTGTTGAGCTTGTTTTTGATGTTGTTGTTGATGTTGTTGTTGATGATGTTTTTTTCGATTTTGTTGTTGTTGTTGTTGTTGTTGTTGGTAATGTTGTACTTTATGTTGTTGACGTTGTGAGGGGTGTCATAAAAGTCATAACATTCTAACTCACTATACTTTGTTTCTTCACCATCATCACTATCACCACTATCACTATCACCACCATCACCACCATCACCATCACCACCATCACCACCATCACCATCACCACCATCACCACCATCACCACCATCATCATCCCCACCATCACCACCATCACCACCATCACCATCACCACCATCACCACCATCACCACCATCACCACCATCACCACCATCACCACCATCACCACCATCACCACCATCACCACCATCATCATCACCACCATCATCACCCGCATCATCACCATCTCCTTCATCATAACCACCATAAACAAAATCACTAGCAACATCACCACCACCAAGATCATCATCATAACCATCCTCTTCTTCTTCTTCTTCCTCTTCCTCCCCCCATTTGTCCTCAACTTGGAGTCCATCAGCAATGGTGGAATCATCAACCTTCGTATTTTCCTTCATTCCAGAAACCTTTCCAGACTCCCACAACATACAAATCTTTGCCATTTTGGATTTATTTCCGTGTGGATCGGCTTCAAAACCGATATTATTTCGATCAAAGTGTAAATTATTATTATTATTGTTATTTTTATTACTAGTACTGATGATATTTTTATTATTATTATTATTATTATTATTATTATTATTATTATTATTATTATTATTATTATTATTATTATTATTATTATTATTATTATTATTATTATTATTATTGTTATTGTCATTACTTTTATCATTATTATTAATATTGTTATTAACAGCACTAATATTACTATTATTATTGTTAATACTCTCATTATTATTATTTATATTATTATTATTATTATTATTATTATTATTAAGATTATTATTATTATCTTTGGATCGAATAGGTTTCGAACCTGGAACCTTTGGGATGTGAGGATGCAGAGGGGGTGGGGAGAGTGGTGAGAGTTGGTGGTAGTCCTGAGGGATGAAATCTGTTGGTACAAAGTCGTATAGAAGCATACTGTTGTTGGTGTTGCTGTTGTTGTTGTTGACGTTGTTGATGTTGTTGGTGTTGTTGGTGTTGTTGGGGTTGCTGTTGCCGTTGTTGCTGTTGGTGTTGCTGGTATTTTTGTTGTTGTTGTTGTTGTTGTTGTTGTTGTTGTTGATGTTGAGGTTGATATCACCGTTTTTGATGTTTTTGGTGGTAGTGGTAGTGTTAGTGCTGTTGGTGTTGTTGTTGCTGTTGTTTTTGGTGGTAGTGGTAGTTTTATTGTTGTTGGTGTTGTTGTTGCTGTTGTTTTTGTTGTTGCTGTTACCGATGTTTTTGTAGCGAATGCTGCTGGTAACGGTTTTTGTTGATGTTGGTTTATTTTTCGTTATTGTTGTTGATGTTTTCTTTTTATTGGCTGGTGGTGGTGTTGTCGTTTTTGTTGTTGGTGCTGTTGTCTTTGTTGTTGGTATTGTTGTCATTTTTGTTGTTGAGGTTGTTATATTTGTTGTTGGTGTTGTTGTATTTGTTGTTGATGTTGTTGTATTTGTTGTTGAGGTTGTTGTATTTGTTGTTGATGTTGTTGTATTTGTTGTTGATGTTGTTGTATTTGTTGTTGAGGTTGTTGTATTTGTTGTTGAGGTTGTTGTTGATGTTGTTGTATTAGTTGTTGAGGTTGTTGTATTTGTTGTTGACAACATGTGGAGGTTTTTGTTTTGTGCTTGAAACAAGTTGGGTTTGCAGAAGTTGTTCGTGCGTGCAATCCCCCTGGTGTCAGTCACTTTTCCGATCCTAATGTTATTAATATTTTTATTTTTATTATTATTTGCATTATTAATATTTGTTTTATTATTATTTGTGTTATTATTATTTTTATTATTATTATTGTTGTTATTGTTTTTATCATTATTATTGCTATTGTTATTTTTGTCATTTCTTTTGTTATCTTTTGTGTTATTTCTTTCTTTTTGTCCATCTCCACCACCCAAAAAGACACCTCTATCAAAAACCACCCTATCAAACTCCACCACTCTTTTGTCTTCTTTTCCATCTTCTTCTTCTTCACCATCACCATCATCTTCTTCATCCTCCTCACTTCCTTCCTTCTTCTTTGTTTCTTTTTCTTCTTCTTCATTTTTTTCATCATCTTCATCATCATCATCATCATCATCATCATCATCATCATCATCATCATCATCATCATCATCATCATCATCATCATCATCATCATCATCATCATCATCATCATCATCATCATCATCATCATCATCATCATCATCATCATCATCATCATCATCATCATCATCATCATCATCATCATCATCATCATCATCATCATCATCATCATCATCATCATCATCATCATCATCATCATCATCATCATCATCATCATCATCATCATCATCATCATCATCATCATCATCATCATCATCATCATCATCATCATCATCATCATCATCATCATCATCATCCTCATCATCAGAGCGCTCAAACACCTCCAACCTGTTTCCTTTCCTGCACAACCTTTCACTCCATCCTTCATTCACGTAGTTGCCATAGTCATGAAAGCCAAATTGGCTTCGGAGTGATTTTTTTCCACTGGCAACACCATTCCTATCACCATGACAACCACCATCTGACGAATAACCGAGACTCCTACCATTTATTCCAAGTTTTTTTGTTTTTATTGTTGTTCTGTTGAGTTTGTTGTTGTTGCTGTTTTTGTTATTGTTGTTGTTATTTTTGTTGTTGTTTTTGTTGTTGTTGTTGTTGTTGTTGTTGTTGTTGTTGTTGTTGTTGTTGTTGTTGTTGTTGTTGTTGTTGTTGTTGTTGTTGTTGTTGTCGTTGTTGTTGTTTTTGTCGTTGTTGTTGTTATCGTTGTTGTTGTCATTGTTGTTGTCGTTGTTGTTGTCATTGTTGTTGTTATTTTTGTTGTTGTTGGTCATATAGTTTTTATTATGTTCATCAACTGTTTTGCTGAATTTTTCATTGAAAACATTTTTGTAAGTATTGTTTGAGTTATTATAATTTTTCGTTTTTTTCGAATCTCTAAAATCTATTTTATTTATTTTATTAAAATTCTTTTTTTTATTTTTATTGTTGAAAAAATTATTATTTTTTTTATTAGTATTGTTAAAATAATTTTTTTTCTTATTTTTGTTATTTATTTTGTTTTGATTCCTGATGATGTCATCAAAACAACCCAACGTCATCTTACGTTTGTATTCTTTCAAAAAAGCCTCTTCATCTTCATCTTGTTCTTGTTCGTCATCTTTTTCTTCTTCATCTTCTTCTTCATCCTCTTCTTCATCCTCTTCTGCATCCTTTTCTTCTTCATCTTCTTCCTTTTTTTCTTTTTTGTTTTTTTCTTTTTTCTTTTTGTTTTTTTCTAATTTTTTATTCATTTTTTCTTTTTCCTCTTCTTCATCCTCTTCTTTCTCTTCATCTGCGTTTTTTCCATTTTGCCTAATCCATTTTTTTTCCTCATTTTTCTCTTCTTTCTCTCCTTCATCCCATTCATCTAGCGCACAGTTTTCATTCGACACAACTCCACCACCTCCGTACATCACCTTCTTCCTGTTATTCCTGTTTTCCTGCTTGCACATCTCGATCCACTTTTCAACACTCCTCTCATGTACGTCATCGAAGCCACCCAGACCACCTTCCACAAAAGCTCTCCAGTTCTGTCCCATGCTCCATTCAGCCAACAGAAGCGATATTGTT
>OX387260.1:4022057-4027057 GCA_947562095.1 Branchellion lobata
TTATTTCAACTATAAAAAAAACTCCAATATAATTTTGCAGTTTTTTCAAAATTATTAATTTTTTATTTTTTCATTTTTATAATTAACTCTTTTTTCAAATATTTTTTTAAGTCTTCTTTTAAACTCCCTGATCTCCTAAGAACCCCTATAAAGTTTTGCAGGGCAATTAGAGGCAATCTGACCTCCATGGATGACTGAGCATTTCCAGTTGAAAAAACCTTTTAGCTATCTTCGTTCGCTATCTTTCTATATTTATTTTTATAATTTTTATTTTTATTTTTTATTTATAATTTTTATTTTTATTTTTTATTTATAATTTTTATTTTTATTTTTTATTTATAATTATTATTTTTATTTTTTATTTATAATTATTATTTTTATTTTTTATTTATAATTTTTATTTTTATTTTTATTTTTTTCATTTTTTGTTTATATTTTTTTATTTATTCATACTTCTTATTTTTATTTTTAATATTTTTTATTTTTATTTTTATCTTTTTTCATTTTTATTTTATCTTTTTTTATTTTTATATTTCTTATTCATATTTTTTATCTTTTTACGTCTTTTTATATATAAATAATTTTTATTTCTATATTTATTTTTTTATTTTTTATTTTTATTTTTTATCATTTTCATTTTTATATTTTATCTTTTTATCTTTTTATTTTTTTTATATTTCTTATTTTATTTTTATTTTTATTTTTTATTTTTTTCATTTTCATATTCTTTTTTTTTATTATTCATTTTTTTTTAAAATTTTATTCATTTTTTTCATATTTTTTTTTACTTCATATTTTTGTTTTGTGTTTTTTTTATTTTTTCCATATTTTCATTATTCACTTTTTTATATTCTTATTTATCTATTTTTTAAATTTTTTTATTATTTATGTTTATATATTCTTATTAGTTCATATTTTTAATTTTATTTTCATTATTATTCATATTTTATAATCCCCCATCACCATCCACCCCCTATTATCCACCACCACCCACACACTCCATTACCACCACCACCCACACACCCCATCACCACCACCCACACACTTCATCACCACCACCCACACACCTCATCACCACCGCCCACACACCCCATCACCACCACCCACACACTACATTACCACCACCACCCACACACCTCATCACCACCACCTACACACCTCATCACATCCACCCACACATCTCATCACCACCACCCACACACCTCATCACCACCAGCCACACACCTCACCACCACCACCCACACACCTCATCATCACCACCACCCACACACCTCATCACCACCACCCACACACCTCATCACCACCACCCACACACCTCATCACATCCATAACACCTTGGCTTGATTAGCTCAGCGTGGTGTCTGCCACAGTACAGACTGCCATCTGGTGACAAAAATGGTTTTTGTAAACTTCAATGTAATTTTGTTTGTCATTCAAACTCTACAATTTCAATCCATCTCTGAAAACCTCAAACTGTTCTCCAAATTATCCTTGAAACTTCAACCCGAGTCTAGTAACTTATAATCTAATCTAATCTAATCTAATCTAATCTAATCTAATCTAATCTAATCTAATCTAATCTAATCTAATCTAATCTAATCTAATCTAATCTAATCTAATCTAATCTAATCTAATCTAATCTAATCTAATCTAATCTAATCTAATCTAATCTAATCTAATCTAATCTAATCTAATCTAATCTAATCTAATCTAATCTAATCTAATCTAATCTAATCTAATCTAATCTAATCTAATCTAATCTGCTCTAATCTAATCTAATCTGATCTAATCTAATCTAATCTAATCTAATCTAATCTAATCTAATCTAATCTAATCTAATCTAATCTAATCTAATCTAATCTGATCTAATCTAATCTAATCTAATCTAATCTAATCTAATCTAATCTAATCTAATCTCATCTCATCTAATCGCCACAGGCCTCGAAACTCTACGGGGTTAATGCCACTATAATAATATTCGTAATTGTCTTGTGTCGTATTGTATTGTATTGTATTGTATTTTATTGTATTGTATTGTCTTGTATTGTATTGTATTGTATTGTATTGTTTTGTATTGTATTGTATTGTATTGTATTGTATAGTATTGTATTGTATTGTATTGTATTGTATTGTATTGTATTGTATTGTATTGTATTGTATTTTATTGTATTGTAATGTATTGTATTGTATTGTATTGTATTGTATTGTATTGTATTGTATTGTATTGTATTGTATTGTATTGTATTGTATTGTATTGTATTGTATTGTATTGTATTGTATTGTATTGTATTGGTATTTATTGTATTGTTTTGTATTGTATTGTATTGTATTGTATTGTATTGTATTGTATTGTATTGTATTGTATTGTATTGTATTGTATTGTATTGTATTGTATTGTATTGTTTTGTTTTGTTTTGTATTGTATTGTATTGTATTGTATTGTATAGTATTGTATTGTATTGTATTGTATTGTATTGTATTGTATTGTATTGTATTGTATTGTATTGTATTTTATTGTATTGTAATGTATTGTATTGTATTGTATTGTATTGTATTGTATTGTATTGTATTGTATTGTATTGTATTGTATTGTATTGTATTGTATTGTATTGTATTGTATTGTATTGTATTGTATTGTATTGGTATTTATTGTATTGTTTTGTATTGTATTGTATTGTATTGTATTGTATTGTATTGTATTGTATTGTATTGTATTGTATTGTATTGTATTGTATTGTATTGTTTTGTTTTGTTTTGTATTGTATTGTATTGTATTGTATTGTATTGTATTGTATTGTATTGTATTGTATTGTATTGTATTGTATTGTTTTGTTTTGTTTTGTTTTGTATTGTACTGTATTGTATTGTTTTGTTTTGTATTGTATTGTATTGTATTGTAATGTAATGTATTGTATTGTATTGTATTGTAATGTACTGTATTGTATTGTATTGTATTGTATTGTAATGTATTGTATTGTATTGTATTGTTTTGTTTTGTATTGTATTGTATTGTATTGTTTTGTTTTTTATCGTATTGTATTGTATTGTATTGTATTGTATTGTATTGTATTGTATTGTATTGTATTGTATTGTATTGTATTGTATTGTATTGTATTGTATTGTATTGTATTGTATTGTATTGTATTGTATTGTATTGTATTGTATTGTATTGTATTGTATTGTATTGTAATGTAATGTATTGTATTGTATTGTATTGTATTGTATTGTATTGTATTGTATTGTATATTCTCCCACAAGCATTAACTCAACAACATCCTCCATAACTTCCTACATATCCACCCCACCTCATTCTCCATCTTTCTTCCCCAAAATTTCCAAATCTAACGTTTCCTAAACACCACTATTCACCCAACCCAACTTAACCTCTTAAGGACCCAACCCCCTTCCACCCCCCCCCCCCCATCCCCACCCATCCCCCCAATTTTTCCCCAGACCTTTTATAAAACTCCCAACCAAACTAACCCCTAAACCAACGCCCCAACCTAACTCCCCCCTTCTCCCCCCAACTCACCCCCCCCCCCTCTTTAACCCCTTCCTCCCAACCTTGGGTGAAATAGACCAGTCCCACCAAAGGCTGCGAGCAGTGGTGGCAGCAGAAGCACTCGACGTGGTAGTGTTCCAGTCCGCACTGCTTCATGGAGGCGCTGATGGCGATGTTTTTGATGTAACGACCGCACTGTGGTGGCAGGGGGGTGGGGTTTTGGGGAGGAAGAATGTAGGGTTGAGATAGGATTTTTCGTGGGGGTGGTTTTGAAAGAGTGGTTTTGGATGGGATGGTATTGGAGGGGTTGGGATGGGGGTTTTGAGAGGGTGTTTTGGAGGGTGGTTTTGGAGGGGTGGTATTTTGAGGTGGTTTTGAAAATAATTTGTGGTGCTGAAATGAAAAGATGTGAGATGGTGATTTTTGGGTTTGGTGCGGAGTTTGTGGTGTAGAGTTATTATAGTTATCTCGATTGGTGACTGTGTAGGGGGGGAGGAGGGAGGGGGGGGGGGGGGGAGGGGGTAGTGGTGGTTGTTGCTGCTGCCCTTTCGAAAATTCTTTGCCTCAGTTCTATTTTTAGATTTTGTTTTTTGCATTTTTTTGCACCGTGGCTCTTTCTGCTTCCTCCTTTCCAATTTCAGTTTTTTTCATCTACCTTTTCTTTTTTTCTTACCCACCCACTTTCACTCACCCTTTCTCGTCCCCTAATCCTACCATCTTTTCACCCAACCACCCACCCACTCAACCACCCACCCACCCACCCACCGATCCACCCACCCACCCACTCAACCACCCACCCACCCACCCACCCACCCACCCACCCACCCACCCATTCACCCACCCACCGATCCACCCATCCACCCACCCAACCACCCACCCATTCACCCACCCACCCATCCACCCATCCACCCACCCACCGATCCACCTACCCACCTACTCATCTTTCCTTTTTTCCCTATATACCCAACACCCTCACCCACTCTTCCAAACCCCTCCCACACCCCCACATCCCCCAAACCCCTCACCTGCCTACACAACAGTGATTTCTTTCTGGCAACGGTTGTCAAGAAGGCCCTACCGAGATGTTCCTTACGGCGTCTCAGACAAAACAATTCAAACTCCACCCTTTCCTCCGCAGTGCAAATGGACTGGCAGAAGCTGGCATGAGGTTTTGGGAGGTTTGGGGTTTTTGGAGGGTTAAAGGGGGTTTCAAAAGTTTGTGGGGTTTTGGGGGGTGAGGGGTTGGGGATTTTGGAGGGTTTGGGGAGGGTTAAAAGAGGTTTCAAAGTTTTTTGGGGTTTTATGGGTTAGGGGGGGTTAGGGGGGGTTAGGGGGGGTTAGGGGGGGTTAGGGGCTTTGGAGGGTTAGGGGGGGTTAGGGGCTTTGGAGGGTTAGGGGGGGTTAGGGAGGGTTTGGGGGTGGGGAAGGGGGCTGGGGGTTTCGGACAGTTTGTGGCAGTTTTTTGAGGAAGGGGTTTGGGGGTTTTAAAGGGTTTATA
>OX387260.1:4034557-4037057 GCA_947562095.1 Branchellion lobata
CTTCTTCTCTTCCTCTTCCTCTTCCTCTTCCTCATCTTCCTTCTCTTCCTTCTCTTCCTTCTCCTCCTCCTCCATCACCACTCTACCACCCCTCCACTACCACTCTACCACCACTCCATCATCAGCTCTTCCCCTTTGTCACCACATAATAACCCTCCCACTTCTCTCTTCTTCCATTACAACACCAACTTTATGACTTTTGCTTCTCAACCCGCAATCAAATCCACTAGAAAGTAACTTTCTAACACTCAACGACCTTACACACTCTTCCATCCTCCTTCCTTCATCCCCAACCTTCCATCCTCCTCCCTTCATCCCCATCCCTCCATCTTCCTTCCTTCATCCTCATCCTTTCATCCACTTCCCTCCACCCCCATCCTTTCATCAACCTTTTCCATCCCCACCTCCCATCCACCTTTTTCTACCCGTCTTTCCATGTAATCACCCCTTACACTCCTTCCTCAACACACCTTTCACTCGCACCAACACCACCAACCACCCGCTTCTTTCGATCATTCCTTCCTTTACCATATTTTTCAACCTTCTTCCACACCCCCATCCGTTCTTCCAACCCCTTACCAAACCGACCTTTCATCACGCTTTTCCTCCTTCTGTTTTTTCTTTTATTTTTCATTTTCCATCACCAACTTTCTTCCCTACGCCCTTTCCTCCCTCCCCACACCCCCCCCCCCTTCTACTTCATCACCCTCAAACCATTCATCACTATTCTTTCTTCATTCATCGAGCCTCTAACCTCCAACCCAAGCACCTTTTTATCCCCACCCCACACCACCCAACCACACCCTACTCAACACCCATCCCACTCTGCCACCCCACCCCATCCCACCCTACCCAACACCCACCCTACTCAACACCCACCCTACTCAACACCCACCCTACTACCCCTCCCCTCCCCCCCCCCCCCCCCCAAAAGCGCACAACATTCCATTGTAAGTCCACGTGGCTTATTCATTGGAATTCTTTCGCCACGTGATAACCGCCATTTTTTATGACGTCATTTTACATCATTACCATGCGCCCCCTCGTACACTCTTTTTTACATCTCTATTTGTTTATACTCGCTTCTTTCAGGTTTTTTTTCCTGTAATTTCAATGTTTTTTTCTGGTTTCATTTTTTTTATGATTGAGTTTTTCTCACTGTTTTTTCAGTTTTTATTTTCTTTCGTTCAGTTTTTCTATTTTGTTTTCATAGTTCAAGTTTTTCCAATTTGTTTTTCTGTTTTTTTTTTACTCTTTCTCAATAGTTTTTCATCTCAAGTTTTTATAGTTTTCTTTTGTTTTTATTTTTCAACTTTTTTCGCCCTTTTTTTTTTCATTTTCAGTTTTTTTGTGTTGCCCATCCAATGTTTTTCTGTTTTGTTTTTTCATTATTTTTATTTGTTTTATTGTTTTTTCCTTATTTTTGTTTATTTTTTCTTATTTTTTGTTATTTTTTCCTTTTGTTTTTTTTCTTCCAAATTTTTATTTTTTATTTTGTTAGTTTGATTTCATGTTTTTCTTTTTTGATTTTTTTTTTCAATTTTGTTTTGCGTCATTATTTTAATGTCTACGATTACCTACTCCACAGGAGCGCATGAAACTCACTCCGTCTCTCAATCCATCAACACGCCTTCTTCCATTCATCCATTCATTCATCCATTCTTCCATTCACCCATCCATTCTTCCATTCACCAATTCATTCATTCATCCCTTCACTCAATCATTCATCCATTCATTCATTCATTCATTAATCAAACTTTTCATCTATTTTTCTATCCATGCTTCCATCTAGCTTTTGAGTTATCCGTTCATTCATCATTCATCTACTCATTCATTCATTCATTCATTCACTCATCCATTTATTCACTCATCCATTCACCATGCACCCCTCCTATCCTCCATCCTTGTATTCCTTCATCCTTTCGTCTATCATCTTTCCATCCCATCATTCATGCTTCCACTTAACCAACAACCCATGCATCCACACAACCAACCATCTATGCATCCACCCATCCAACCATCCATGCATCCACCCAACCAACCATCCATGCATCCACCCATCCAACCATTCATGCATCCACCCAACCAACGATCCATCGATCCATCGATCGATCAATCAATCCAAAACACATCAATTCATCTAAACATGAGTTCATTTGTTCATTCATTCATCCATCCATCCTCTCGTCCATCCATCAATGCTCTATTCCAATACACTTTGTTATGACCTTTTCTTCACCCCCTTCCTCCCATTCACTCTCTTTTTTCACACACACACACACACACACACACACACACACACACACACACACACACACACACACACACACACACACACACACACACACACACACACACACACACACACACACACACACACACACACACACACACACACACACACACACACACACACACACACACACACACACACACACACACACACACACACACACACACACACACACACACACACACACACACACACACACACACACAC
>OX387260.1:4039557-4042057 GCA_947562095.1 Branchellion lobata
TGTGCGTGTGTGTGTGTGTGTGTGTGTGTGTGTGTGTGTGTGTGTGTGTGTGTGTGTGTGTGTGTGTGCGTGTGTGTGTGTGTGTGTGTGTGTGTGTGTGTGTGTGTGTGTGTGTGTGTGTGTGTGTGTGTGTTTGTGTGTGTGCATGTTTGGGGGGAGTGCTGCAATGAAGTTTCCATATTTTTCAGACAAACAAAATCTCAAAAGAGGTCAGAATCACAAGCATTTTTGCAAAGTAAACTTGAACTACACAACATATTTCTTCCCCCCCCTCTCTCACTTCTCTACACCACCACCCCCTCTCTCACTTCTCCACACCACCACCCCCCCTCCCTCACTTCTCCACACCACCACCCCCTCCCTCACTTCTCTACACCACCACCCCCTCTCTCACTTCTCCACACCACCACCCCCCCTCCCTCACTTCTCCACACCACCACCCCCCCCTCCCTCACTTCTCCACACCACCACCCCCCCCTCCCTCACTTCTCCACACCACCACACCCTCCCTCACTTCTCCACACCACCACCCCCCCCTCCCTCACTTCTCCACACCACCACCCCCCCCCTCCCTCACTTCTCCACACCACCACCCCCCCCTCCCTCACTTCTCCACACCACCACACCCTCCCTCACTTCTCCACACCACCACCCCCTCCCTCACTTCTTCACACCACCACCCCCTCCCTCACTTCTCCACACCACCACCCCCTCTCCCTCACTTCTCCACACCACCACCCCCTCTCCCTCACTTCTCCACACCACCACCCCCTCTCCCTCACTTCTCCACACCACCACCCCCTCTCCCTCACTTCTCCACACCACCACCCCCCCCTCCTTCACTTCTTCACATCACCCTCTTCCCTCACTTCTTCACACCACCACCCCCTCCTTCACTTCCCTACACCACCACCCTCTCTCCTTCTATTACCTCTTTACACCACCACCCCCTTCCTCTGTTACCTCTTTACACCACCACACCTTTACAAACCACCCTTCGTTTTTCCATCACTATCCTCTCCATCTTCAGTCCCCCACCATCACCACCAATATCCCCCTCCTTCTCACAACCTCCACCACCCCCACTACCCCCCACCCCTACCCACCTGTGACTTGGCTTCAGAATGGGTATGTCTAAACTCTTCCAAAGCACAGCCACTGTCGTCATCAGATATAACACTCGTCATTTTGAGACGATGACGTAATAAGTTAATGGCGAGCTCTGATTGGCTGAAAAGTGGTGACGTAGATTGGTGGAGAATTAGTGGTGATAATGTTGGTCTTTGGGGAATGGAATATGGTGGCTGTGGTAATAGGTGTGGTGGTGGTGGGTGTGGTGGTGGTTGGTGTGGTGGTGGTGGGTGTGGTGGTGGTTGGTGTGGTGGTGGTGGGTGTGGTGGTGGTGGGTGTGGTGGTGGTGGGTGTGGTGGTGGGTGGTGTGGTGGTGGTGGGTGTGGTGGTGGTTGGTTTGGTGGTGGTCGGTGTGGTGGTGGTAGGTGTGGCGGTGATGATTGTTGTAGTTGAAGTAGTGATTGTAGCTGTGGCTGTGATTGCAGCGACATCTTTTGTAGAGTTTGAAAGTGGTGGCGATGGTTGAAATAGGATTTACGCGTTTGTGGCGAGTAGAAAGGCTTGTGTTTGGGTAGGTTGTGGTGTGGTGTTGAGATGTGGCTGTTATGTTGTTGTGTTGCTGTGAGGTTGTGTTGTTGTGTTGCTATGTGGTTGTGTTGTGGTGTTGTTATGTGGTTGTGTTGTGGTGTTGCTATGTGGCTGTTATGTTGTTGTGTTGCTATGTGGTTGTGTTGTGGTGTTGCTATGTGGCTGTTATGTTGTTGTGTTGCTATGTGGTTGTGTTGTGGTGTTGTTATGTGGTTGTGTTGTGGTGTTGCTATGTGGCTGTTATGTTGTTGTGTTGCTATGTGGTTGTGTTGTGGTGTTGCTATGTGGCTGTTATGTTGTTGTGTTGCTATGTGGTTGTGTTGTGGTGTTGATATGTGGCTGTTATGTTGTTGTGTTGCTATGTGGCTGTTATGTTGTTGTGTTGCTATGTGGTTTTGTTGTGGTGTTGTTATGTGGCTGTTATGTTGTTGTGTTGCTATGTGGTTGTGTTGTTGCGTTGCTATGTGGCTGTTATGTTGTTGTGTTGCTATGTGGCTGTTATGTTGTTGTGTTGCTATGGGACTGTTATTGTGTGACGTGTTATAATTTTTGTTGTAATGATGTGTTAGAGAAGAACGACCGTCATTGTTGTGTGGTTCTAAGATTTGGTAGTTGTTGTGGGGTTCTAAGATTTGGTAGTTGTTGTGGGGTTCTAAGATTTGGTAGTTGTTGTGTGGTTCTAAGATTTGGTAGTTGTTGTGTGGTTTGGAGGTGTGGTGGTTGTTGTGTGGTTGGGAAGGGAGATGGGTGTTGTGTGGTTTGGAGGCGTGGTGGTTGTTGTGTGGTTGGGAGGTGGAGTGGGTGTTGTGTGGTTGGGAGGTGTGGTGGTTGTTGTGTGGTT
>OX387260.1:4067057-4084557 GCA_947562095.1 Branchellion lobata
TCTCTCCAAATCACCAATCGGTTCTTCAATTCTCAACCATTCACCCATGACCCACAACCACCCACCTAAATACCCCATTTCACCCATTCTTTCATTAAAACACCCACGACTCCCCCAACTACTCAACCATCCACTCAAACACCCACCTACTCACCCGTCTTCACCCACTCAGTAATCCACATATTCTTCACAAAAATCAAATTTTCACAATCACCAAAACCTTTTTGTTATCTCACCTCCAGTCCCACCTTCCCCCCCCCCCCACTCAACCACCACTTCACTCACCCAAAACCTCTCACTCTAACCCCCAAAATCCGCTCCCCCCCCCTTTCAAACCCAAATGCCAAAAACTCCTAACTTTCCATTTCTCATCCAGAAACTTCCAGTGCCGCTCCTCCCCTTCAAACTTTCGAGAAGCTGTCTCTGAGCATACTCCAGTTAAAATCGGTCCATGTCATCTTGCCAGAAGGTGACTTACAGTCGGTGTCGAAAGACTTTTCCATGTCTTGGCTGGTCTCAGACGGGTTCTTGGTGGGTGGGTACAGCTGTTTGAACATCTCATCAACACTCTCGTCAGTCGTCAGCGAGTTGATGATCGTTTCACTCTTCAGGTCTTGCTTAACGTCGCTGCTAAACCTTTCTGCCAAACCTTCCTTCTTCTTCTTCAACTCTTCCACCAATTTGCTGTCTCCTTCATCGTTCTTGGGGCTGAGTGTATTAAAGGAAGTGTCGATGGAATTAGATGGAAGTTTAATAGACGTGCTGGTGTCGTTGGTGATCTTGTGACTGTCGTTAGAGGCAGACTGAGTCTTGGAGGGGTTACTGCCGCTGCTTGACTGCCTGGGTGTCTGAACGCTTTGCGACGTAATGGTGAATTCACCCTGTGTATTCGATGGCACCATGTCTCCACTGGGGGTCTGAGAAGCGTTCTTGACGGACCGTGGACTACCCGGCTTGGGTGCGATCAAGGGAGTTCTGGACTGACTCGGAGAGGTGCTGGAGAAGGAGGAACGCTTGATGGTGAAGGGACACCACGTTTCCATTTCCCCCATCAGCTGCGAGTTGGACGACTGTGGAGAGGCCTGGGCTATCGACTTCTCCTGCCACTCCCTCACCTTCTGCCACACCCCCGACTCTGGAATAGCGATTTGAGCCATCTCTCTCGACGCTTCTGCTTCTTTTTGGTCCTCTAAGTCTGTAACTTCCAAGACATCTTGCTTTTTTTTCTTTTTCTTCTTCTTCTTCTTCTTCTTGTCGAAAACGCTCAAGTATTGGTTGGAAGGACTGTAGTAGGGTAGATGCTTGTTGGGCGTGCCCTCGGTCAAATGCATGCCTGCTGCGTTGAGGGAGAACTTGTAGAAGATTTCCCGTCGCTGTTGCAACTTTTCCAGCTCCAGGTTGTAGTGTCCCTTGCGGTCGATCTGGAGGAGGGGTTTGGAAGGTTCGAGAATGGGTTGTTTGGAATAAGTTCTTGAAATGCTCGAGAATCGAGTGGCTAGATTTGAGGGGTTTGGGGATGGGTTGGCTTGGAGTTTGGGGGTGTTTGGAGGAGCTTTAATGAGTTTTAAAGAAGTTTTGTGGAGGTTTGGGTGTTTTGGGGGTGTTTAGTGGAGGTTCGGATGTTTTAGGTGTTTTGAGAATTTTGGGTGTTTGGGGGTTTTGGGTGTTTGGGGGTTTTGGGTGTTTGGGGGTTTTGGGTGTTTTGGGGGTTTTGGGGGTTTTGGGTGTTTTGGGGGTTTTGGGTGTTTTGGGTGTTTTGGGTGTTTTGGGTGTTTTGGGGGTTTTGGGGGTTTTGGGGGATAATTTGACGTATGGGTGGTGGATTTATCTTGGTGGTTTGTGAAATTTTATGTGTGGTGGGCACACATTTTATTTATTTTATTAATTTTTATTTATTCTTTGTTAATTTCATTTTATTTCCATTTTTTTATTCAATAATTAAAAAATAATTAATAAATTTTGAGTAGCCTCGAAACTCTACGGGGTTAAGGCCATTATAATAATATTTGTATTTGTAATTGTATTGTATTATATTGTATTGTATTGTATTGTACTGTATTGTATTGTATTGTATTGTATTGTATTGTATTGTTTTGTATAGTATTGTATTGTATTGTATTGTAATGTATTGTATTCCCCAAAAAACCCCAATCCCCAACGGACCTTGCGACACACTTCTTGGTGGCAGTCTATCTTGAAAGGACAGAACTTCTTGTTACAGTACTTGCAGGTCACCCTGTTCTCCATGGCTGCCTCCCACTGCAGCTGCAAGATCTTTTTCCTGGGGGGAGAAAGGGAGGGAGGGTGGTTAAATGGATGAATAATTGGATGGTTAATTGGATGGTTACTTGGATGGTTACGTGGATGGTTAATTGGATGGTTAATTGGATGGTTAATTGGATGGTTAATTGGATGGTTACTTGGATGGTTACTTGGGTGGTTACTTGGATGGTTACTTGGATGGTTAATTGGGTGGTTACTTGGATGGTTAATTGGATGGTTACTTGGATGGTTAATTGGGTGGTTACTTGGGTGTTTAATTGGATGGTTACTTGGATGGTTAATTGGATGGTTAATTGAATGGTTAATTGGAGGATTAATTGGATGGTTACTTGGGTGGTTACTTGGATGGTTACTTGGATGGTTAATTGGATGGTTAATTGGAAGGTTACTTGGATGGTTAATTGGATGGTTAATTGGATGGTTAATTGGATGGTTAATTGGGTGGTTACTTGGGTGGTTACTTGGATGGTTACTTGGATGGTTAATTGGATGGTTAATTAAATGAATAATTTGTTAAATTAATTTGTATTTAATTTACATAATTGCCTTCTTCATCGTTAATTCATCCATATGTCTTTCAAGTTATCCATGTCGAGTTTATTTAGTTTTTTTTATCCTCTATTCAAATTTTATACCGCTTAATTATTTGATGTACCGTTCCATTACTTCATATAGCGTGCAATTAAATTATATACCGTTCCATTACTTCATATAGCGTTTAATTAATTCATTAATTTTAAATCCAACCGCCAGAGTTCACATTAACCTATTAACTAATTAATCACCCACATTGATTAACTACCTTCCCAGTCAATTAAGCCCAATTAAGTCAACTAATAAGCTATCCACCGACTTGGTGCACACTTTGTTTTCTACCAAGAACTGTGGCTTCACAGGCAGAGGCCTCCTGCTGTCTTCAGGCAACTTTGCATTCACCAGCTGCCACAAGCGCAAGCACGTCTTCTCGTGGAAGGGCAGAGAGGCAGGCGTGTAGCTGTGGTAGGTTTTTGGAAGGTTTTTTTTGGGGGGGGGGGAGAGGGTTGGTGGTTTTGAGGGTTTCCGGTTGTTTTAGGGGTTTTGGAAATTTCTTGTGGTTTTGGGTGATCATGGGGATTTTTGGGGGGTTTGAAGGTTTTTATGAGTTTTGAGGGGTTTTTGGGGGTTATGGGGTTTGTTGGGGGTTTTGAAGTGGCTGTGATAGTTTTAATGGTTTTGAGGTTGTGTGGTGGTTGTTGTGTGGTGGTTGTTGTGTGGTGGTTGTTGTGTGGTGGTTGTTGTGGGGTGGTTGTTTTGTGGTGGTTGTTGTGTGGTTGTTGTTGTGTGGTGGTGGTTGTGTGGTGGTTGCTGTGTGGTGATTGTTGTGTAGTGGTTGTTGTGTGGTGGTTATTGTGTGGTAGTTGTTGTGTGGTGATTGTTGTGTGGTGGTTGTTGTGTGGTGGTTGTTGTGTGGTGGTTGTTGTGTGGTGGTTGTGTGGTGGTTGTTGTGTGGTTGTTGTGTGGTGGTTGTTGTGTGGTGGTAGTTGTGTGGTGGTTGTTGTGTGGTGGTTGTTGTGTGGTAGATATTGTGTGGTGGTTGTTGTGTGGTGTTTGTTGTGTGGTGGTTGTTGTGTGGTGGTTATTTTGTGGTGGTTGTTGTGTGGTGGTTGTTGTGTGGTGGTGGTTGTTGTGTGGTGGTTGTGTGGTGGTAGTTGTTGTGTGGTGGTTGTTGTGTGGTGTTTGTTGTGTGGTGGTTATTGTGTGGTGGCTGTTGTGTGGTGGTTGTTGTGTGGTGGTTGTTGTGTGGTAGTTGTTGTGTGGTGGTTGTTGTGTGGTGGTTGTTGTGTGGTGGTTGTTGTGTGGTGATTGTTGTGTAGTGGTTGTTGTGTGGTGCTTATTTTGTGGTGGTTGTTGTGTGGTGGTTGTTGTGTGGTGGTTGTTAAGTGGTGGTTGTTGTGTGGTAGTTGTTGTGTGGTGGTTGTTGTGTGGTGGTTATTGTGTGGTGGTTGTTGTGTGGTGGTTGTTGTGTGGTGGTTGTTGTGTGGTGTTTGTTGTGTGGTGGTTGTTGTGTGGTGGTTGTTGTGTGGTGTTTGTTGTGTGGTGGTTATTGTGTGGTGGTTGTTGTGTGGTGGTTGTTGTGTGGTGCTTATTTTGTGGTGGTTGTTGTGTGGTGGTTGTTGTGTGGTGGTTGTTGTGTGGTGTTTGTTGTGTGGTGGTTATTGTGTGGTGGTTGTTGTGTGGTGGTTGTTGTGTGGTGGTTGTTGTGTGGTGGTTGTTGTGTGGTGGTTGTTGTGTGGTGTTTGTTGTGTGGTGGTTATTGTGTGGTGGTTGTTGTGTGGTGGTTGTTGTGTGGTGGTTGTTGTGTGGTAGATGTTGTGTGGTGGTTGTTGTGTGGTGGTTGTTGTGTGGTGGTTGTTGTGTGGTGGTTGTTGTGTGGTGATTGTTGTGTAGTGGTTGTTGTGTGGTGGTTGTTGTGTGGTGGTTGTTGTGTGGTAGTTGTTGTGTGGTGGTTGTTGTGTGGTGATTGTTGTGTAGTGGTTGTTGTGTGGTGCTTATTTTGTGGTGGTTGTTGTGTGGTGGTTGTTGTGTGGTGGTTGTTGTGTGGTGTTTGTTGTGTGGTGGTTATTGTGTGGTGGTTGTTGTGTGGTGGTTGTTGTGTGGTGGTTGTTGTGTGGTAGATGTTGTGTGGTGGTTGTTGTGTGGTGGTTGTTGTGTGGTGGTTGTTGTGTGGTGGTTGTTGTGTGGTGATTGTTGTGTAGTGGTTGTTGTGTGGTGGTTGTTGTGTGGTGGTTGTTGTGTGGTGGTTGTTGTGTGGTGGTTGTTGTGTGGTGGTTGTTGTGTGGTGGTTGTTGTGTGGTAGTTGTTGTGTGGTGGTTGTTGTGTGGTTTTGGTACTTTAATGAGTAAAAATTAAAATTGAGTATTAGTTAAAAAAGAATTATTTAAAACAATTTAAAAAATAAAAATAAAAACTGAGAATTCGAATAAAATAAAAAAAAAAAATAATAATAATAATAATAAAATAAAAATAATTATTATTAAAAATAATAGTAAATTGAAATATTATTGAAAAAAGAAATAATAATATTGAAAAAAAATTAATAATCAAAATAAAAATAATATTCAAAATAAAAATAATATTCAAAATAAAAATAATATTCAAAATAAAAATAATATTCAAAATAAAAACTATATTATGAAATAAAAATAAAAATAAAAATTATATTATAAAAAAAAATTATAAAAAATAAAAATTATTTTATATAATGAAAATAATAATAAAAATAATAAATAATAATAAAAATAATAGATAATAATAAAAATAATAGATAATAATAAAAATAATAAATAATAATAAATAATAATAAATAATAATAATAATAATAAATAAAAATATCTCTTTAACCGCCGACTGCAGATGTAGCAGAAGCACAAAGTGGGTGATTTTTTGACTTTTTTGCTTGCGCGTTGCTGCTTGCTGGCTGTCCTGTCGTTTGGGGGGGGGGGGGGTGGGGGGTGGGGAAGAGATGGGTGATGCGGGATTGATTGAGGGGGGTTAATGAAGGGGGGGGGGAGAAGAGGGTGGAGGAGATGGGGGATGGGGGATTATTAAAGAAGGGGTTAATGGGGGAAGAGGAAGAGGGAGGGGGAGAAGAGAATGATTGGTGAGAGATTTGATTAGTGGGGAGATTTGGATTAGTGGAGGGAGTTGCTTGATGGAAGAGTTGATTAAGGGTGAAGGATTGATGGATGGGTTGATTAAGGGTGAAGGATTGATTCATGGTGGTTGGACGAAGTGTATTCTATAACTAAATACATTTTACTTATACAGATTTATGGATCATCTTTCAGTAAAAAAAACCAAAAAAGCCAATTGATACTACCTACAACTACAGCCACTCACAGCCACAGCCACTCACAGCCACAGCCACTCACAGCCACAGCCACTCACAACCACACCGCAACCAGAGCCATTTGCAACCACACTACAACCACAGCCACTCACAACCACACCACAATCAAAACCACTTTTAACTACACCACAACCACAGCTACTCACAACTACAGCCACTCACAAATACAGCCCTTCACAACCACAGCCACTCACAACCACAGCCACTCAAAATTACAGCCTTTCACAACCACAGCCACTCACAACCACAGCCACTCACAACCACAACCACGACCTGGTGGTTCTGGCGTTGGAGAAGGAGAAGGTGGAGGTAGATTGGAAGGCAGGGTCGTTGTACGCGTCGCTGTCTGTCGTCGAGATACTGGCCTCTGTGTCTGTCCTTCACGGTGCATGGATGGAGGTGTGGTGAATTCATGGTGCGTGAATGATGGTGTGGTGAATTTATGGTGCATGGTGCATGGATGGTGGTGTGGTGAATTCATGGTGCATAGATGGGGGTGTGATAAATTTATGGTGCATTGTGCGTGGATGGGGGCTTGGTGAATGAATGGTGCATGGAAGGTGGTGTGGTGAATGAATGGTGAATGTGCGGGGAATTCATGGTGCATGGATGGTGGTGTGGTTACTTAATGGTGCATGGATGGTGGTGTGGTGAATGCATAGTGAATGTTGCATGGATGAGTGGTTTGGTGAGTGCATGCGAGAATGTGTCGATGCACAGGTACATGATGCATGGATGGTGCTTTTAAAATTGCATGCATGGGTGTATGATGGATTAATGGGGGCTCGGTGCATGGATGCATTGTGCATGGTGCATGGATGCATGGTGCATGTTTACATGGTGGTTTTTTAAGTGGATGCGTGATTCCTGGTGCACAAACTGTGGTTTAATGCATAAAGGAAAGCATAAATAGATGAATGGATAAATGGATTGAAGGATGAATGGATGAATGGATGAATGGATGAATGGATGAATGGATGAATGAATGAATGAATTGGTGGGTGATTCGGTACACAGATTCATGGATGCATGAAAAAAAGTAAATAAATGGATAAATGGGTGAATGATTGGATGCATGGGGAACACATAGATGCATGGATGGGTATATGAATGGATGTGTGGATGGATGGATGGATGGATGGATGGGTGGATGGATAGATGGATGGATAGATTGATGGATGGACGAGTGGATGGATTTAAAAATGGATGTTTGAATAAATGGATGAGTTGGCCTGCTAATGAGTGCACAGGTTGGTAGATGGATGGGTTGAGTTTGGTAATTAATTTTTTTCATCACAAAAAACTAACAAAGACACAGACATAAACACAAACACAGAGCAGCACACAAACACATACAAACAGTGAGACAGATACAAAGAGAACAAATATGAACATAGACAAATAGAAAGACTGAAAAATAGAAAGATGGACAGGTATAAATACACACAGACTGATAGAGACAGACAGATAGAAAAAAGGACAAACAGACAGAAAGACACAGACATATAGAAAGACACAGACATATAGAGAGACACAGACATATAGAAAGACACAGACATATAGAGAGACATAGACATATAGAAAGACAAACATATAGAGAGACACAGACATATAGAGAGACACAGACATATAGAAAGACACAGACATATAGAGAGACACAGACATATAGAGACAAAGACATATAGAGAGAGACAGACATAGAGAGAGACACAGACATATAGGGAGACACAGACATATAGAGAGACACAGACATAAAGAGAGACTCAGACATATAGAGACACAGACATATAGAGAGACACAGACATATAGAAAGACACAGACATATAGACACAGACATATAGAAAGACACAGACATATAGAGAGACACAGACATATAGAGAGACACATACATATAGAAAGACACAGACATATAGAAAGACACAGACATATAGAAATACACAGACATATAGACACAGACATATAACGAGACACAGACATATGAAGAGACACAGGCATATAGAAAGACAGACAGAGACACAGACATATAGAGACCCAGACATATAGACACAGACATATAGAGAGACACAGACATATAGAGAGACACAGACTTATAGAGACACAGGCATATAGAGAGACAGACAGAAAGACATCACTTCGATTCTTTCACCTTTTTTTACCGACGCCTTTCTTCGCGGTTCCATTGTTTTTGGTCATTTCTTCAATTCCAGTCTCATCATCATCATCCTCATCATCATCACTATCATCGTCTTCGTCATCCTCATCATCATCATCGTCGTCGTCATCGTCTTCTTCGTCTTCATCATTGGCGTAGTTATTATCATTATCATTTTTGCAACTTTCGTCTGCATTTTCATCATCATCGTCGTCTTCTTCTTCATTCTCATCATCGCCATCATCGTCGTCGTCTTCATCCTCACCCCCACCACCACCACCACCACCACCACCCATTAGCAGTTTATCTTTGAAGTTCTGGGAGATTATGAAGACGCTATCGTCATTGTATTGGTGAGTGAAGTTAGACAGCGCCTTCTGACTCACCACCCTAGGAGACTCCAGAGATGTCTGAGTGTCACATGTCTGGGGAAGGAGAGGGTGATCGGATGATGATGAGTAGGGTGGAAGTGGGGAAGAATGAATGTATTGGGTGAGGATGGGTAGGGTGGAAGTGGGAAAGAGAAGATGGATTGGGTGGGGGGGGGGGGGGAAGATTTAGTGGGTGATTAGGTGAATTGGCTGGGTGAGTGAGTGGGTGGTTAGGTTGATGGGAGTGAATGATTGGATGAATAAAGAAGGGGGTAGAAAAGTTGGTAAGTTGGAAAAAAATTGAAATATTTTTTAATCTGAAAAAAAAATTAACACCACAAACAATCTCTACCATTGGCACCAACACCCGTCACCTTTATCATTACCCCACTCTCCCTTCCATCACCTTCTTCCCCCCACTCACCTATCTCACTTCCATCATCACACTAGCATCTCATCATATCACCATCATCATACATACCCAGCCACTCCTATCATAATCACACTTTTAACATCACCCCAACCACCTCCATCACACCCAGACACCAAATTAACCCACCACCTCAACCAACCAAGAAACACACCATCTCAACCACCCGCAGCACACCTAATCATTTCAACCACCATCACACCCAACCACCAAGACAACCCACAAGAGCATGCGTTCCTAAGCTTGGCGACTGGAAGAAACAGCTCGACTCTTCCTTCTTCGACTTGGTGCTGGTGGTTTTGGAGTCTATGCTTTCTGGAACATTTTTTCTCGTAGGTATTCTACTGATGACCGAGGTATTCTGAGGCATGTAAGCTTTCTTTCCGTCTTCGCCTTTGCGCTTCATCAGACCTTTTCTAGCCTCAGGATCGTCATCTTTGTCGCTGGAATCATTGTTGGCGTTGTTGTTGCGTTTAGTTGTTTTTTTTCTTGTCGTTTTCATGGTGGCTTAGGGACGAGATCGAAGGCTTTGATAGAACACACCCCTACGAGTTATGAGGATGCTGGTGCTTTCAGAAAGGTCTGGTAGGAAGCGAAAACATCCTCCAGCAATCCTCAATCTCAAATCCTCTGTTCGTGCTCTGTTCGTTTTTGTTCGTGCTCCGTTCGTTTTTGTTCGTGCCTGTTCGTTCTTTGTTCGCCCTATTCCACCCTTTGTTCGCCCTATTCTACCCTTTGTTCGCCCTTGATTGTTTTTTGTTTGTCTTCTTTTCGTATTTCTTCCTTCTTTGTTTGTTTTTTGTTTCTTCTTTGTTTACCCTCAGCTCACCTCTATCCACCCTCTGTTCACCTCTGTTCACCCTTGTTCGCCCTCGTTCGCGCTCTTTATCGAACGTTGACTTATGACGTTTCCGAAAAAAATGTATCTTTTAAAAGGAAATTTAGGTGTTGTTGATGTTTACACTGTTTGTTATTGTGGCTAACTCCGACGTAGCGAATTCACTTTTAATTTCAGCACAAATTAAATAAAAAAAATTATTTAAAAAATTAATTTTAATTAAAAAAAATTTTTTCTTTAATTTTTAAAATAATTTAAAAAAATATTTTTATTATAAATTATATAATAGCATCGCTCACAGGACCAGCCACCTTTTAATGTCGTCCATTAAAATCGAACGTCGTTCTCGATAATCTCATCAACATGACGTCCGTAGGAGGAGGGTTGAATAAAGTATGATTATAAATTAATCAATGATAATAATAATAATAATAATAATAATAATAATAATAATAATAATAATAATAATAATAATAATAATAATAATAATAATAATAATAATAATAATAATAATAATAATAATAATAATAATAATAATAATAATAATAATAATAATAATAATAATAATAATAATAATAATAATAATAATAATAATAATAATAATAATAATAATAATAATAATAATAATAATAATAATAATAATAATAATAAGAATAATAATAATAAAAATAATAATAATGATAATAATAATAATAATAATAATAATAATAATAATAATAATAATAATAATAATAATAATAATAATAATAATAATAATAATAATAATAATAATAATAATAATAATAATAATAATAATAATAATAATAATAATAATAATAATAATAATAATAATAATAATAATAATAATAATAATAATAATAATAATAATAATAATAATAATAATAATAATAATAATAATAATAATAATAATAATAATAATAATAATAATAATAATAATAATAATAATAATAATAATAATAATAATAATAATAATAATAATATAAATAATAATAATAATAATAATAATAATAATAATAATAATAATAACAATAATAATAATAATAATAATAACAATAATAATAATAATAATAATAATAATAATAATAATAATAATAATAATAATAATGATAATAATACTCAATAGACTACTTACGCAACCCATCCAACGACCATGCTCCAACCAGCGCCAAGGGTGGATGTGCAGTGATGTTGCCATAGGCTAAAGCGGAGATAGGGAGATGGAAGAAAGAGACAGGGAACGAAGGAGTAAGGGAGAGGATGAAGATGAAGACGATGAAGATGATGAAGATGAGGATGAAGATGAAGATGATGAAGATGAAGATGATGAAGATGATGAAGATGAGGATGAAGATGATGGAAAGGATGAGGATGAAGATGAGGACGAGGATGAGGATGAAGATGAGGACGAGGATGAAGATGAAGATGAAGATGAAGATTGAGAGGAAGATGAAGATGATGAAAGAAAAAAAGAGGGTTGAAAGGATGAATTGGTGAAAGAGGAAATAGAAAGAAAGAAGAAATCGAGAAGAAAAAAAAAGGTTAGAAAGAAAAATAGAGAAAAATGAAGAAGAAGGGAAGAATAACCGAAAAAAAAGAAGGAGAAAAGAGTGAGAGAAAGAAAATAAAAATAAAAGAAAGCTAAGCTTGATACGGAAGATTTCAAGGAGATGGTTCGAAGTTCTAGGCTAAAAATAGAATTGAAAATTAAAAAAAAAAACATTAAAACTATTAAAGATTTTAACGATTAAAAAAAATATTTTAAATAAAAAAAATATTCATATTTATAAATATTAAAAAAAAAACAACGAATTTATTAAACCTAAATGCATTTTTAATCAAAATGTTTGTTTCGTAAGCAACATACAAGCTTCATTGTCATAACAACGAGTGAGAGCGGAGTAACAATAAGGAATAGTTAACAATATTTAACAATATTTAACAATATTTAACAATATTTAACAATATTTAACCATATTTAACAATATTTAACAATATTTAACAATATTATGTAATATTCAATAATATTTAACAATATTCAACAATAGTTAACAATATTTAATAATATTTAACAATATTTAACAATATTAAACAATACCTAACAATATCTAATAATATTAAGCAATATTCAACAACAGTTAATAATATTTAACAATATCCAATAAAATTCAACAATATTTAACAGTATGCAACAGGATGTAACAAGATGTTAGAGGATTTGACAATCTCCATAAAAATATAACAGCGCATAGCAACATACTCATAACCATCTACAACATAACAACCACGTCTCCTTAAGGTCTATCAAAAGTTATTAATAGAATCTCATCGAGTCTTTCACATCCTTAAGCTTTCAGTTCACCGACACTTCACCGACGCTACGATTACACACGGATGTTAGACTATCACGTGCGTTGCTATCGGCAACAGCTTCGTCGTTATGGTCATTAGACAGATCGTTTGACCTCATGTTGACATACTTGTGGGCGTAAAGTAGGTCGTGTGAGTTGAGGGTGAAGTTACGGTCGAGACTTCCGAGGTTAAAAGTGGATTCTGGTGGCAGTTCCCACTCGAACGTCGGCATGGTGTTGTCTCGTTCTAGGGCGCCGGCGCTCGCTTGCGTTTTGCCACCACCACCGCCACCACTGCCACCCCCGCCACAGCCACCGCCGCCACCATTCATCGCGTCGACTGCGGCTATCAGGTCGTCAGAGTGGTCAAGTTGCAGGCGTTCAAATAACAGGTCGATACTGTGGTGCTCTAGCGGCTCTTTGGAAGAGACACTACTCGCCTCGGAACCACTGGAGTCGTCGGAACTTTCGCCGTAGTCGTCAGAGCTGACGCAAGGCGCCATCTGGTGAATACCTTCGCGACACGTTAGATCTTCGTCCAGCCTCTCCGGGGCGTCAGAAAGGTTGGTTGTGAGGTTGTCCTCGTCGGCTTTCGAAGCGGTGTTGCTGCGGTCGAGCTGTGAGATCAAGTCGTCTAACTCTTGTGTATTTTTTTTGATCACGTGTGACTTGCTGTCACCCCCATTAGCGTTTTTGTTACATAGTTCTATGCACTTTTTCACGAAGGTTCCGCCGTGTCTTTCCCGCTGAAGGTCGCCAGAGTCGAAACTGGAGGGGTTGGAAGGGAGGGAGGGGTTGGAGGGGAGGGAGGGGTTGGAGGGGAGGGAAGGGTTGGAGGGGTTGAAGGTGTTTGAGTGGATGGCTGGATTGGAAAGATAACCAGAATGCACTGGGAGGGATGGATGGGTAGGGTTGAGGGGGTGGGTAGGGTTGAAGGGGTGGGTAGGGTTAAGGGGGTGGGTAGGGTTGAGGGGGTGGGCTGGGTTGAGGGGGTGGGTAGGGTTGAGGGGGTGGGTAGGGTTGAGGGGGTGGGCTGGGTTGAGGGGGTGGGTAGGGTTGAGGGGGTGGGTGAGGTTAAGGGGGTGGGCTGGGTTGGACTGATCTTGATGTCGACGTTTGTAGGTACTTTGTTGCTGTTTGTGCATAAGGTGCACCTCCGAAGAGTCGAGAAAGATCACGTGGTTTGATTGGTCTTCCGAACACGAAGTCGATAAGTCATCTGTTGAGGAGTTGTTGTTGTTGTTGTTGTTGTTGTTGATGTTGTCGTCGTTAAGGTTGTTGTTGTGGTTGTCGTCATTGTTGTTGTTGTTGTTGTTGCGATGTCTTTTGTCGTAGTGGTTGGAAAATTTATCGTTTTTATTATTGATTTTATTTTTATTATTATTATTATTTTCACTACTATTACTATTATTATTGTTATTACTATAACCATTATTATTTTTGTTGTTGTTGTCCTGGGCGTAACCTTCTAACTGCCCCAACAAATCTTGTTGCCTATCTAAATTTTTGTTTTTGACATCTTTATTTATTTTGTGTCTTTGGTGGATCGGAGCGGCTTCCGTTTTACTGTTAAAAGCGCCCGTTTGAGTTCTATGTGGTATTTGTTCTTTGTACGACTCGATGTTTGTAAGTCCTGTCATGACGTCATCGTCGTCATCGTTGTGTACGTGACTGGGACCATTCCTGGAGCTTTTGGCGGGATTATCTTTAACAATATCTTCAATGTTTTCGTAAAACGAAAATTTCTTTTGTTGTTGTTGTTGTTGTTGTAGATGTTGCTTTTGTTGCATAAGTTGTTGTCGTAGATAAATCAATTGTTGTTGTTGTTGTTGATGATGTTGTTGATGTTGTTGATGCTGTTGTTGATGTTGTTGTTGTTGATGTTGTTGTTGTTGATGTTGTTGTTGTTGATGTTGTTGTTGTTGATGTTGTTGTTGATGTTGTCGCAAGGGTGGCGATTTTGAAGTTTCGACCAGGAGGCCTCCAGCGCATGGGCTCTGCAGACGTCTGTGAGGGTTACTGAAAATGCCGCTATGATTGGTAGCCTCGTCGAGTGAATACCTGTTGTTGATTCGTTTGTAGTTGTTGTTGTTGTTGTTGATGTTGTTGTTGCTGTTGTTGTTTTTGCTATTGTTGTTGTTGTTGTAGAAATGAGATGTTGCTAAGATAGGAGGAGGCGAGAATTGCTTGTTGTTGTTGTTGTTGTTGTTGTTGTTTGCCCCTTCAACTTTGTGTTTTTGAGTGTTTTTGTCGCGGTTTGTGTACTCATTGTTTATCAGTTCTTTGTTCACAAATTCTTTGTTCACAAAATCTTTATTCACAAGTTCTCTGTTCACCCGTTCGCTGTTCACAAGTTCGTTGTTAACGAGTTCTCTGTTCACCCGTTCGCTGTTCACAAGTTCTTTGTTCGCGAGGTCTTTGTTTTCCTTGAGGTGTTCCATCTGCAGTTGTTGTAGCTTTGTCTTTTGTGAGAGGAGGTAGTTAGAAATGGCGTTGAGTTGCTGGTTGCGACTCTTGAGGTGGTCCGAGAGAAGGGCGTTAGTGGTGCTGATGGGGGGAGAGGTGGCAGTGTTGTTGTTGTTGATGTTGTTGTTGTTGTTGATGTTGTTGTTGTTGTTGTTGTTGTTGATGTTGTTGATGCTGTTGTTGTTGTTGATAATGTTGTTGTTGTTGTTGTTGGGAGAAGTTTGGTTATTGTTGTTGTGGTTGGGGTGGGTTGAGTTGTTGTTGTTGTTGTGGTTGGGGTGGGTTGAGTTGTTGTTGTTGTTGTGGTTGGGGTGGGTTGAGTTGTTGTTGTTGTTGTGTGGGTGAGTTTGCTGGCCATTGTTGCTTTTATGAGAAATGTGACTAGCGTGGCTATGGTTGTTGTTGTTGTTGCTGTTTTTCAAGGGTGGTGACGTAACACTCATTTTGTTTTTGTTTTGACTCTTGTGTGACTTCGAAAAGTCTTCTGTGACGTCATGACAACCACTTTCGTTATGTTCATTGCTATGGTGTTGGTGCTGGTGATGGAGGTGCAGATGATGACGTTTAGTGTTGTCGTAATTATTATTATTATTGTTTTTGTTGTTGTTGTTGTTATTCTTTTTATTGTCGTCATGATTGAGGTCTTTTAGATTCTCGCTATCATTCCTCATTGGAGGGTCGTTTTGTTTTTTGTTGTTATTATGTTTGACGTTTTTGTTAACAACGCTATTATTATTGTTTATGTTATTGTTTTTGTTTATATTGTTCATGTTATTGTTTTTGTTATTATTGTTTATGTTGTTGTTTTTGTTATTATTGTTTATGTGGTTGTTTTTGTTATTATTGTTTATGTTGTTGTTTTTGTTATTATTGTTCATGTTATTGTTATTGTTATTATTATTATTGCTGTTGTTTTTGTTGTTTGCTTCGGGCGAACATGATTTCATACTGGTCGATATTTTTTGCTCTTCAAACCCAGCTCCGTGCTTAGTCTTATCATTATTACCGTTATTATTATTAATATTGTTCTTATTATTATTATAATTATTGTTTATGTTATTATTATTGTTATTGTTATTATTATTGTTATTGTTATTGCTATTATTTTTGTTATTATTATTGTTATTGTTATTATTATTATTATTATTGTTATTGTTATGGCTATCGTGATGGGTGTTGTTATTCTTTGTTTTATTTTTTACTTCTTCTCTCTTATTCTCGTCTTTCATTATTAGCGACATAGAAGGCCTCAAAACAGCTTCCGTTTTGGCAGTCTTTGTATTATTTATATTTTTATTATTATTTATACTTTTATTATTATTTATATTTTTATTATTATTTATATTTTTATTATTATTTTTCTTCTTATTATTATTTTTGTTTTTATTACTGATTTGATTATTTTTCTTTACATTATTCATATCAATATTTTTGATCTTTGCAACGTCTTTTTCAAAATTACCACCATCATCTCGCAATTTTTTCTCGTTTTCTTCTTCCTCTTCCTCTTTTTGCTCATCTTCCTCTTCCTCCTCCTCTTCATCACTGGTACTTCTAAATTCTACGTCATCGTCATACAGTTTCCCGCCATTCGAACGCATGACGTAACAACTCCTTCTGCTGACGTCACCACCAAAATCCTCCTTCTCCCTCTTCACCTCACACGAGTATCTCTTGGCGTTGTTTTTGTTTTTGTTTTTGTTTTTGTTTTTGTTTATTTTAACTTTCGAGGTTTCCTTTTCCGCTTCTTCCTCCTTCCCCCCCTCTCCACTTTCCCCACCTTCCACCCCCCACTCGCCTTTATTAACTCTCTCAACATTTCCATTACAGTTGCCGCTATCGTCATCATCACCACCATCATCATCGTCATCATCACCACCATCATCTTCTTCTTCCTCCTCCTCTTTCTCTTCTTCATCATCATCATCATCATCATCATCATCATTATCATCATCCCTATGACTCATCGCCTTTTCTTCCACAAGTGTTGACTCCAGTAGGACGGTGTTGATGAGTTGGTTGGCATGGTTACCATTGCCTAGCAACCGTTGCCAACACAACTTTTTGCCGTCGTCAAGACCCGAATCGGAAGCTCTCGAAGCTCTGACGTCAATTCCGCTGTCCCTATTGGCCTGTTTGGTGTTGTTGACGTTGTTGTTGTTAATGTTGTTGTTGTTGTTGTTGTTGATGTTGTTGTTGATGTTGTTGTTGTTGTTGTTGTTGATTTTGTTGTTGATGTTGTTGTTGTTGTTGTTGTTGTTGTTGTTGTGGGTATTGTTAGTGTTGTCGCTTTGATTCTGAGGACTTACGAGCATCATTTTGTTGCTGTTGTTTATGACGTGGCTATAATTTTCATTGTTATTGTTATTGCTATTTTTGTTATTGTTGTTGTTTATGCTGTTATTATTGCTGTTGTTGTTGTGGTTGTTGTGGTTGTTGTTGTTGTTGTGGTTGTTGTTGTTGTTGTGGTTGTTGTTGTTGTTGTGGTTGTTGTTGTTGTTGTGGTTGTTGTTGTTGTGGATAATGTTGTATTTGTTGGTCGGAGTGCTTCGGTTCATGTTACACTTGTCCGCCGAAGGAACGTGGTCTTTGAAAAGACTAAACTTCTTGTGTTGGTGTTGTTTTGAGGCGATGTATTCATGGTAGTTGTAGTTGTTGTTGTTATTTTTGTTGTTAGCAGCAGTGTCAATATTGCTGTTGTTGTTGTTGTTGCTGCTGCTGCT
>OX387260.1:4099557-4102057 GCA_947562095.1 Branchellion lobata
CCATTATCCTTTTCCCATCGACCCTTGTTTCATCACTTTTTGTGTATCCATCAATCCCTTTCTTCATCCCACCTCCCCCTCTCTCCCACCCTCTCTCTCCAACTTCTCTTTCTCCCACCCCTTTCTCTTCAACCTCTCTTTCTCCCACCCCCCTCTCTCCAACCTCTCTTTCTCCCACCCCCCTCTCTCCAACCTCTCTCTCTCCCACCCCCCTCTCTCCAACCTTTCTTTCTCCCACTCCCCTCTTTCCAACCTCTCTTTCTCCCACCCCTTTCTCTCCAACCTCTCTCTCTCCCACCCTCCTCTCTCCAACCTCTCTTTTTCCCACCCCTTTTTCTCCAACCTCTCTCTCTCCCACCCCCCTCTCTCCAGCCTCTCTCTCTCCCACCCCCCTCTCTCCAACATCCCTCTCTCCCACCCCCCTCTCTCCAGCCTCTCTCTCTCCAACCTCTCTCTCTCCTAACCACTTTCTCCACTTTCTCATTTTTCACCTCTCTCCACCCCTATATTTCACCCTCTTTTCCCCCCACCCTATTAAACCCCCCCCCCCCCCCCCATCTTTTTTTTTTTCCCACCGCATCTTTCCTCCTTCCATTTTTCCCCACCCCATCTCACTTCCCCCTCTCTTTCCCCACCCCATTTCACTTCCCCCCCTTTTCCACCACCCCATTTCACCCCCTCCCCCTTTTCCCCCACCCCATCTCACTCCCTCCCCCTTTTTTCACCACCCCATTTCACCTTCAGACACCACAGCCACTTCCACCACGGGACTCAAGATTTTGCCCAAGATGTTGTGGCCTCCACACTGATAGAGGCCGGTGTCATCGGCGGTGACGTTGGAAATCTGGACCGAGTACTTTTTTCTGGAAGATGGATGGATGGATGGATGGATGGATGGATGGATGGATGGATGGATGGATGGATGAGTAGATGGATGGATGGATGGATGGATGGATGGGTGAATGAATGGGTGGATGGATAGATGGATGGACGGGTGAATGAATGGGTGGATGGATAGATGGATGGGTGGGTGGATGGATGGATGGAAAGATGGGTATATGAATAAGTGGGTGGGTGGGTGGTTGATGGCTGGTTGGGTAGTTGTCAAGGTAAATGGTGTGTTGAATAGCAGGGTGAATGTTTGATTATAAGGATGGGTGGATGGTTAATCTGGTGGATAAATGTGTGGTGAAGGCCTGAGTAAAGATTTGAAAAATGAAAAAAAAAGCAGAATTGTGATACAACTAAAAGCAAAAAAAACGTTCCACTAAATATATCCACCAATCAAAATTGATTTCAAAATGACCTATTTTTAAGCAAGCTGATTCGATGGCTGACGCCCAATTGCAAGCCGTTCTTCAACCACGTGATATGTGGAGAAGGTTTGCCGGAAATGACGCAATGGAGAAGTAGCTTTTGATTGGTCAGCAGGTTGATCTTGGCGGTTGGAAAGGACACGATTCGTGGAGGAAAGGCTGGGGGCGGAGTTTGTTGATATGAATATTAATAAGCTTTCTATAAATAGAAGTTTTTTTTACATTTCAAATCCATAACCACTACTTTTACCAACAATAAAAACTACCAGCAACCACAGCCACCTCCATCAACCAACCTCTCCTTCACCCACAAACCGCCACCAACTAAAACCTCCCATGCCTTTGAAACTCTACGGGTTATTGCCACTATAATAATATTCGTTTTTGTATTGTATTGTATTGTATTGTATTAATGCCACTATAATAATATTCGTTTTTGTATTGTATTGTATTGTATTGTGTATTGTATTGTATTGTATTGTATTGTATTGTATTGTATTGTGTATTGTATTGTATTGTATTGTATTGTATTGTATTGTATTGTATTGTGTATTGTATTGTATTGTATTGTATTGTGTATTGTATTGTATTGTATTATTGAAATCTTCCCCGAAAAAGATTTTCGACAAATCTTCACAACTTTCACATAATTCGCCCAAACACCCCCAACCAGCCCCAAAAAATCCCAAAAACTCCCCAAACAACATCAAAAACCCTCGAACAACCTCATAAACCTCCCCAAAAACCCCGAAAAAAACCCCCAAAATCCCCAAAAATTCCCAAACCCCCAAAACCCCCAAAACCCCCAAAATATCCTCAGCATCACCACCCACAGCAGTTGTTGCAGATGTGTTGTTCCACCATTCGGATAGCTTTTCGAGTCGAAGGTTCCGGAAACTGACTGATCCGGAAGTAGGTAAGATCCGGATCGATCTGCGATCCTTCCGATCCCAAAAACACTATATATCTGTCGCGAGTATGGTTGATAGTATGTGCTATTGCATACAAATGTACAACCCTATACAAATATACAATACTAAAGTTTCCGTACTGTACAACTGTGCCTCAAGACACAAGTGTACCATACCATACGAAAATGCCACAAAGTTTACAATACCTTAGCTGGGTTATACACTAAAAATAGTACTATATTTCAGCCTCAAAATTCTCCGAGGTTAATGCCA
>OX387260.1:4114011-4124011 GCA_947562095.1 Branchellion lobata
GATTAAAGAGGAGATTAAGGAAGATTAATGAGAAGATTAAGGAGGAGATTGAGAGAGAAGATTAAAGAGGAGATTAAGAAAGAAGATTAAAGAGATTAAGAAAAAAGATTATTGAGAAGATTAAGAGAGAAGATTAAAGAGATTAAGGAAGAAGATTAAAGAGGAGATTAAGGAAGAAGATGAAAGAGGAGATTAAGGAAGAAGATGAAAGAGGAGATTAAGGAAGAAGATTAAAGAAAAGATTGAAAAAAAAAAGATCAGAGAGAAGATTAAGAGAATATAAAATAAAAATCAAAAGAAAGCTGAATATTGAGAGATTGAAGAGAAGATTAAGGAAAGGAGTAAGAGGGGATTGAGAGAAGGATTGAAAAGCAGATTAAGAGGGGGATTGAGAGAAGGATTAAGAGGGGGGTTAAGAAGCGGGGGCGGAAAGGTGTACATTGGGAATGTTAGTGCCGAAGAAAAGCTTGCTGCTGCTCATGACAGCCTCATACCTCTTCAACTCCAAGTACTCCGGAGTCAAAAGCATCTGTGTGTGTGTGTGTGTGTGCGTGTGTGTGTTTGTGTGTGTGTGTGTGTGTGTGTGTGTGTGTGTGTGTGTTTGTGTGTGTGTCTTTGTGTGTGGCTGTCGTGGGAGGGAGGAGGTTTGGACGTGTGTGGTTTAATGTGTGCTTGTATGTGGTAAGTCATATTACTAATAATATTAATTTTTGTTGCTAGTATTATTACTATTAAGATTATTATTATTATTATTATTATTATTATTATTATTATTATTATTATTATTATTATTAACCTTGTTGCCTTGCGCAGTGAGTTCCACTTTGTATAGTTCCGCTTCTGCCTTTGCCTTCTCTTTCGCCAGGTGGATGGCATCTGAGGATGGATGGATGTATGGATAGATGCATGGATGGATGGATGGATAGATGCATGGATGGATGGATGGATAGATGCATGGATGGATGAATGGATGGATAAGTGGATAGATGGATGGAGGAATGGACGAATGGATGGATGGAGGAATGGAGGAGTGAAATGAAGAATGTCGGAAAAGACACCCTCAAGCTCGGAAAGTTTTTGTTCGGACTGCTTCTGTAGGATCTTCTGCTGCCACTGCACCATGGCCACCTGGGATACCTTCTCTGCCTCTGTGGGTGGTGAGGAGGAGGAGGAGGATGAGGAGGAGGAGGAGGAGGAGGAGGAGGATGAGGAGGAGGAGGAGGAGAAAAAGGGGGAGGAAGAGGAGAAGGAAAAAGAGGAGGAGGAAGAGGAGGAAGAGGAGGAGGAAGATGACATTGATGGTATTGTTGAAGATAAGGACGACTCTTCACCAACTGCCTCGTTTTATTTATTGATCAGCATAGAAACTAATAACAAAAAAGAACCAACAGGAAGGTTATATTTTATTTCAGCAACAAAATAAAGTATAGAATGATTGTCAGCCCACTGACCAATCACAGCCTTCTTCTTTTCTGACTCCGCCTCTTTTTCTACCAACTTTTGTCTTTCCATATAAATCAACAGCTTAGTCTTTTCCTGTTCTCTTCAATGGGGATGAGGTTTTAGTGGAAATGGGCGTAGTTATGGTAGAATGGGCGTGGTTAAAGTGGAATAGGGTTGGTTAAGGTGGATTGGGCGTGGTTATAGTGATGAAAGTGGGTGGAGCTATGATAGTGGTTTGAAGCCGTTACCCTAACCTCCTTCCATCTCTTCTCTTCAACACCTCTTTCCTCACACCATTTGCACCCTTTCACCCTTACGAATCTCCACCCCAACCAGCCCACCTCCCTTCATACGCCATTCCTTTTCCCCCGATCCCCACCTCCCCCTTTAAAAGTCTACGCCCCTCCCCATATATCCCCACGCCCCTCCCCATATACACCCACACCCCTCCCCATATACACCCACACCCCTCCCCATATACCCCCACACCCCTCCCCATATACCTCAACACCTCTCCCCATATACACCCACACCCTCCTCCAACTGGCCATCCTTCCATGAATCTTCACCTCCTTCCGCTAAAAACTCTTACCTCCCCCAGCCCTTCCCCCAAAACTTCACCTACACTCAAAAAATCACCGCCCCCCCCCTTCCAAAATCCCGCCCTCCTCCCCAAAAATCTCCACCCCCCTGAATCCCATAATCCCCTCCCCATCCTGCCACTACATGAACTCATAGGACTGTCTGATCTGCTCGGGTATCTTGGGCCTGGGCACCACGACGGATTGCACGTGCAGGCCAGGCGCTTGCGAGTCCAAGTCCCTCTGGAGGGCCTCCTTCAAGAGACCGTCCATCTGGGCTGTGTGGTGTGGTGTGGGTGATGTGGTGTGGGTGGTAAGGAGTGGGTGGTAAAGTGTGGGTAGTGTGGTTTGGGAGTGATGTGGTATGGTGTGGTGTGGTTTGGTGTGGTGTGGTTTGGTGTGGTGTGGTTTGGTGTGGTGTGGTTTGGTGTGATGTGGGTGGCGTGATTTGCTTTCCTGTGGTGTGGTGTGGGCGGTGTGGAGGTTTTTGAGTGAGTGGGTGGTTGGTCTATTTGTGAGATTAAACACGACCACCTTGTTCCCAAAGCTTTTACCACAACCACCCCAAGTACATCACACCAACACATCACCACACCACCAAACACCACTCACCAAACAAGTCGATGTAGACCTGATTAAGGGTGTGTTGTCGACAGAAGCGGTCGACTTCGTGTCGCACCCGGTCATGAATAAGTACCTTGTCATACCAAACTGAATAGTTCCTCACCATGTCGTGCACTGGAAGGTTGTTTGGGTGGGTGGATTTTGGATGGGTGTGTTTAGGTAGGTGAGTGGGTGGGTGGGTGAGTGTGTTTGGGTGGGTGAGTGAGTATGTTTGGGTGGGTGGGTGTGTTTGGGTGGGTGAGTGAGTGTGTTTGGGTGGGCGAGTGAATATGTTTGGGTGAGTGAGTGTGTTTGGGCGGGTGGGTGAGTTTTTTTGGGTGGGTAGGTGAGTGAGTGGGTGGGTGGGTGAGTGTGTTTGGGTGGGTGAGTGAGTGTTTGGGTGGGTGTTTTTGGATGGGTAGGTGAGTGAGTGGGTGGGTAGGTGAGTGTGTTTGGGTGGGTGAATGTGCTTGGGTTGGTTTGGAAAATAGGTAGGTGTGGGAGGACTGTGCGTATGAAAATCCTTTTAATTTAAATTTATTTCATTTTTAGCATCAGAAGTTCACTTTTAAGCACCTGCAGACGCCTTGAGTAAGTTGACCACTTGGATGTTTTCAAAGTAAACAACCACACCTCCACTGGAAGGGCATTAATGGATTTATTTATTAATTAAAATATTTATTTATTTATTAAAATATTTATTTATTTCTTTAAATATTTATTTTTTTATTAAAATATTTTTTTATTTTTATATATTTTGTTAAAATTATTAATTAAATTATTTAATAAATGAATAAATATATGAATAATTTCACTATCCAATTAGAAGATTGATTGAATGACTGAGTGGTTGATGATTAATTAGTAATAATAATTGTTATTATTATTATTATTATTATTATTAATAGTATTATTATTATTAGTATTATTATTATTAATAGTAGTAGTATTATTATTGTGATTATTATTATTATTATTAGTATTATTATTATTATTATTGTTATTATTATTATTATTATTATTATTATTGTTGTTGTTATTATTATTATTATTATTATTATTATTATTATTATTATTATTATTATTGTTATTATTATTATTATTATTATTGTTATTGTTATTTTTATTATTATTATTGTTATTATTATTATTATTATTATTATGATTATTGGCACTACCTTGTTCCACAAGGTACATTCTTCACTTCATCAGTTTGAAGAGAGATCTGGGGTGGAAGATTAAAGAAAAGGAGGAGGAGGAGGAGGAGGAGGAGGAGGAGGAGGAGGAGGAGGAGGAGGAGGAGGAGGAGGAGGAGGAGTAGGAGGAAGGAAGGAGGAGGAGTAGGAAGAGGAGGAAGAGGAGGAGGAGGAGGAAGAGGAGAAGGTGGAGGAGAAGGAGGAAGAGGAAAAGAAAGAAGAGAAGAAGGAAAAGAAGGAGGAGAAGGAGGATGGAAAAAAGTTGAAGAAGAAAAAAAAGGCAACGAAGTAGAGTGAGAAAAAAAAAAAGAATAATTAAAAATCGAATGCTTAAGGAATAAAAATACCATGGAGTAATATTTTTGTATAAATAGAAAAATCAAAACAAAGATCAAAATAATTAAAAAAATAATTATGGAATAAAAACAAATAATAATAAACAAAATAATGAAAAAAATAACACTGAAATAACATCAAAACAATAATAAAAACAACACAAAACATAATTGTCTCCTATTAAATGGGAGCATCCTTTTAAGAGCACCTGGACAGGGTGGTATGTGGTGATTAGTGGTACCATCATGTGGAATCCTGGCTTGCTGGTGCCTGACAGCAGTGCTCCTCCCTGCCGTGGAAAGGTTGTTGTGTTGTCATTGAGGTTGCTGTTGCTGCTATCACTGCTATTGCTGATGCCACTGCTGTTGCTGCTATCACTGCTATTGCTGATGCCACTGCCGTTGCTGCTACAACTGCTGTTGCTGTTATCACTATTATCATTGCTGCTACTTTAGCTGTTCCTATCATCCCTGTTATCAGCACAGCTTTACATCAACAATGCCTATAACAATGAGCATGACTGTTGTTATAAATCTGTTGATGTTGCTGTTATCATTGCTTTGATGTTGCTGTTATCATTGCTTTGATGTTACTGTTTCTGTTGCAGCTGATATTGTTGTTACTACTTCAGCTGAAGTTGTTGTTATTCAGCTGTGATGTTGTTGTTGTTGCTGTTACTGTCTTTGTAACGCTTGGATTGTGACATTCAACTTTTTAAATGTCAATGACAAGTTTTCATGTAGCAAGTTGAAACAGGTTTAAGGGTTTAACGTTTTGTTAGGAGATCGTGAAATGTGATTAGTCATGATTATGATTATAAGGTGAGTTTGAAGTTATAAAATTAAATCTTACAACAATATAACACATGAGGTATATTGTGTATACATATTTGAGGTATACATATTTTGTGTATCATTTATGAGGTAGTATTTTGTGTATTATTTATGTAGTGTAAAATATTTTTTACTCTTATGAATGAATGAATGAATAAACCTAATTTTTGTTTTATTTTTTTTAGTAGTTAATTTTTCCAAATTTTTGGCGGTTGCAGCAATTTTATGAGTCATTAAGTTTTTTAATATTTTTTTTAAACGTTCAATAAAACTCAAACTATGTGATTTGATTGAATTGAAAATTAAATCAAATTAATTAATTTTTTAAATATTTTATTGTAATTTATCTAGATTCCTACCCTGTAGTAAACGCCAACATAACCTGTTGGAATGTTTTGGAAGGAATGAATTAATGATAATGGAGAATAAGAGCAGTTTCGAAAGTGAAAGAATTAGAAGATAGAGGGGGAATGATTTGTAACCTTCTTTGATTTGGTGCACAGAGATGAAGTAAGGAATGAACATGAAAAGACTAGAAGAGACAAAACACACAGAAAACCATTCAAACGGAGTCATTCCGTCAAATGTCGAGTGCGATTCTCAAAAAGAAAAAAAGAAAGTTGGATCTAAGTTTTTACAAATGTACTTGCTAAATTTATAACAAAAATATTTTCTGAGAATAGAGTTTTCATATTTTTTTAATGAATTTTTTAAATTTATAAAAACTTCAAAAAAATTTTGTTAGTTTACATAAAAAATAGAAACAACAATGTTAATTCAATTAAAAAAAATGAATAGTAAAAAGAAAAATTTTAATTAGCCGAGCTAAAACTCCAAGTTCATATTTACTCAATCGGGTTATTTATCGGACCATGAGCAGTGACGGGATTGCGTGAAAGAAAATTCATTTATATTTTAGGTTTCTAGAAAATTTCAAAATTTTTAAGATGTCTGAAGGTAATCTTGAAACAAATTGCTCAACGGATGGTAGGGAAAACTCGGAAAATTCGTCTCCAACGAATCTTATAATGAGTGGAAAGTGTGGAGTTCCCCGTTAGTGGTCTTTGCCCTCAAACCAAAAGCGCATTAGACATGTTTGTAAAATATAATAGGCCTCATGTGTCAAATGTAACGTCTAGTCATATGATATATATAACATTACTACAGCGTTGTCGCATATAGCTGTGAATAAGGTAGTCAGAAATGGTTCATGACTTGTTTACGTTCTTTTAATCAACACATGTAGAAGCACATATTTCACCAATTCATTTTTTTTGGAAACATGATTTTAAAAAATCAAGGTTATATATAAATAGTTAAATGAAAATTGAGTTTATTTTTAAAATTATGAAAAAATGTGTCAATAAATCACATGCACACTTTCAGCAATGCCATGGTTTGGCATAGACATAGGAGGCACCCTCACAAAGCTGGTTTACTTTGAGCCGCTGGATGAGGCTTTGCAGACGAATTATATGAATGGAGACCACGCAAGCATGGATGCAAATGGCGATTCTGTTTCCATGGAAACACACTTCAATGATGTTCTGGAAGGTTCCAATATAACATGCAATGGAGGCAGCCATTACCAACACCAACATAAGAAGGCAAAAAGTGAAGAAGAAACAGAAAAATTTTCCAAAGCACACCTCGATGCCGATTCCCCACACAAAGTCCGCCAGCGAATCCACAAGTATTTGGTGGGCAGCGTGGCGTACGGCAAGTCAGGCGTGCGTGACGAACACCTGGAGATGGTGGTATCGAGCTTCGGAGGACGTCAAGGTCTTTTCCATTTCATTCGTTTTCCAACCGCAGACATGAAAGCTTTCTTGTCTCTCGTTCGACAAAAAAACCTCCGGAGTTTGGCGGCTGGCATTTATGCCACAGGAGGCGGGGCCTACAAGTTTGAAAAGGAATTTAAAAAGGTTTTGCATTTTTCTTTTTTTTTTTTTTCGATTTTTTTATTAAAAATGAATAATTTGACGGTTAATCAAATTAATTTTTTTTTCATCTCTCCCATTTTTACACCCAACAACACCCCCATAAACTTTCAACCATTCCAACTCCCTCTAACCACTTTCTTCCAAACAACCAACTCTTTCATACCCCCCACTCAAAAAAAACCTCAAATAATCTATCCCCCAAACTCCCCAACCAGCCCTTCTCCTTCCCCCCCCCCTCTTACTCCTCAACCAAGCCCATTCTCCCAGCCAACCAACCTCTCTCTCCTCCCCCCTCAAAATTCCCCAACCAACCCCTCTTTTTTCCCCAACTCTCTAACCAACCCCCCCCCCCTCCCCCCAAAAAAACCCCAGGAGGTGAATTTGAATTTGTACAAGTTTGACGAGATTGACTGTTTGATACAGGGTGTACACTTTACGTACAAGCAAGACCCCCATTCAGAGTGTTATTTCTATGGTAACGCCCTCGACGACCACTACTCCATCAACTCCTTTGACTTTAGTGACCCCTACCCCTACATGGTCGTCAATATTGGTGGGTGGGGGTCAAAATAGGGGGGGGGGGGTGTGAGTTAATATAGGTGGGGGGGGGTTCAAGATAGGTGGGTGCGGAGGGGGTCAAGACAGGTGGGTGGGGGGGTTCAAGACAGGTGGGTGGGAGGGGTTCAAGATAGGTGGGTAGGTGGGGATAAAATGAGTGGGGAAACGATACAACAACACCATGCAACAACAATATACCAACATCAACGTCAACACCATGCAACAACGACAACAATCTACTAACAACAACAATGAAACAACAACAACAAAGCCAACAATCATGCAACAACCATGCAACAACAACACCACACAACCAATAAAGCCAACAACTATGCAACAACAACACCACACAGGCAACACCATCAACAACCATGCAACAACACCACACAGGCAACACCATCAACAACCGTGCAACAACACCACAGGCTCAGGAGTGAGCATGTTGACAGTGAGGTCTCCAACGGAGTACAAGCGCGTCTGTGGCTCCAGGTGGCTGCTTTCTCATCATCTCTTCCATCCATCTTCCTTCCCTCATCCATCCATCTTCCCTCTTACATCCTCTTTTTCACCCATCCCTTCATTATCCTCTCTTCTATCCATCCTCCTTCTCTCATCCTTTCTTCCATTTTTTTATTTTTCATTCTCTCTTCCATCCATCCTCTTTCCCTCATCCTCTCCTCCATCCATCTTTCCTCCCTCATCCACTCTCATCTATCCTTCTTTTCTCATTCCCCCTTCCATCCATCTTTTCATTCTTTCTTTTATCCATCCTCCTTTCTTCATCTTCTTCCATCCATCATTCAATTCTTCCTCCTATTCGCCATTTCTCTTCCTTTCTCCCCATCCATCCTTCCCTTCATTCTTTCCTGCATCCATCCGTCAATTCATCCTCATATCTTTCTGTTGATCCCTCCATTCATCCATAAAATTCATTCATCGGTTCACTCTTTTCTCCATTCATCCCAAAGTCCATCCATCCATCCATCCATCCATCCATTCATCAGTCTTGGTGGAGGTACTTTCCTAGGTTTGTGTTGCTTGTTGACTGGCTGTGAAACCTTTGAAGAGGCTATTCAACTGGCATCAGAGGGAGATAATACAGGTGAGAATGCATGGGTGGATGAATGCATGAATGGATGAATGGATGAATGCATGAATGCATGCATGGATGAATGAATTAGTAAACATAATGATCACATGAATTATTTAATAATTTAAAGATGGATGAATAAATGAACTGGATAAAGGTAGAAGTCAATAATGAATTTCTGGATTGATGGATAGATGGATGGATGGATTGATGGATGGATTGATGGATAGATGGATGGATGGATGGATGGATTGATGGATGGATGGCTAGATGAATTGATGGATGGATGGATGGATTGATGGATAGATGAATTGGTGGATGGATGGATGAATGGATGCTAATCGTTCTTCAATTATCCTTTAATCATTCTCAATCATCCAACCTCCACAACAGGAGTGGACAAGTTCGTGAGGGACATATATGGAGGGGACTATAAGAAGTTCGGATTGCCTGGCAACATTGTGGCCAGCAGGTGGAGTGGTAGTGGTTGTGGTGGAGTGGTGGTGGCTATGGTGGTGTGGTGGTGGCTGTGGTGGTGTGGTGGTGGCTGTGGTAGAGTGGTGGGGGCTGTGGTGGTGGGTGTGGTGGAGTGGTGGTGGCTATGATGGTGTGGTAGGGACTTTGGTGGAGTGGTGGTGGCTGTGGTAGAGTGGTAATGGCTGTGGTAGAGTGGTACTGGCTGTGGTGGTGTGTTAGGGGCTGTGGTGGAGTGGTGGTGGTTGTGGTGGAATGGTGGTGGTTGTGGTGGAGTGGTGGTGGCTGTGGTGGAGTGATGGAGTGATGGTGGCTATGATGGTGTGGTATGGACTTTGGTGGAGTGGTGGTGGCTATGGTGGTGTTGAAGTCATGGTGGAGGTTTTGGTGGTGGTGGTGGTTGTGGTGGTCGAGTCGTGGTTGTGGTGGTCGAGTCGTGGTTGTGGGGGTTGTGGTTTATGAAAATAGTTCCCCCTATGAACTCCAACCACCCTTCAAACTTCACTCACCATCTTTCCTCTTAGCCTCATTTCATCCTCCCACCCATCCATCCATTCTTTCCTTCACCCATCTATCCCCCCCCCCCTTCACCGATCCATCCAACGTCCTACCACCCCATCCAACCCCACTTAACCCCATCCACCCCCATCCAACCTCACCCACATCAGCTTCTGCAACATGACGTCATCGGAATTGCGTTCGAAAGTGAGTGTGGCGGACCTGGCTCGGGCCACCCTCGTCACCATCACCAACAACATCGGTTCCATCGCACGCATGTGCGCCATCAACGAGGTGGGCAGGTTTTTTGGGTAGTTTTAGGGGTTTTTTGGTAGTTTTAGGGGTTTTTTGGTAGTTTTAGGGGTTTTTTGGTAGTTTTAGGGGTTTTTTGGTAGTTTTTTTTAAGGTTTTTGGGGGGCTTTTTGGGTGATTTTTCATTGTTTTT
>OX387260.1:4126511-4129011 GCA_947562095.1 Branchellion lobata
ATTTTTTTGTTTTTTTATTTATTTTTATTTTTTTGTTTATACCATTCTCGTTTTGTTTTTTTTATATTATTTTTTTATCTTTGTTTTTTTTTGTATTCTTTTCTTTTTTGTTTTCGCTTTGTCTTCATTATTATTTCTATTTAATTTTCAAATCTTTTTTTATTCTTTCTTTTTTTTCTATTTTATTTTTGATTATGTTTTTATTTTCATCATTATATTCATCATTATTGTTTATTATTATTTATTTATTATTTTTATTGTTTCATTTATTGTTTATTATTATTTTATTTATTATTTATTATTATTTTATTTTCTATTTTTTATTATTTTTTTATTTTTTATTTTTTATTATTTTATTTCTCGTATTTTCATTTATTTTCATTTTTATTTTTCAACCAATTCCATCTCCGCCATCGGGTATCACTACAACTCCACAACACACCACGTGTTCTTCTCTCGTATCCCAGTGCATCTCCCTTGAACCTTGCGCTATATAAATCCAATTTCAAAACTACGCGATGAAGCGCTTTATAAATCAACTTTTAAATATATGCATAAAACGCTCCATAAATCAAATACTAAAATTATGCATGAGGCGTTCCATAAATCAAATTTCAACTTATGAATGAAGCGCTAGTCAATTGGAGAAGTAATTTTGGGACTTCGGGGTAAGGCTCTATATAAATTATAACAATAGAAATCTATTATAATAAGCAATAATAAGTTATAATTTTTTAATTATAACCGATACAGTGACGTTTGACACCAATTTGAAAATAACTTTAAAAACTTTGTGGTGAAGCTCTATAAAAATCGATCGAGAAATTTTTAAACTTCTTAATCGATTGAACTTTTCGCTCACTATTTATATTGGGAGTATTATCTTGTAAATAATAATAATAATAATAATAATAATATTGATGATCATTTTGATAATAATGTTGATATTTTTAATAATAAAAAAAAAAAATAATAATAATAATGTTGATAATTATAATAATAATGTTGATAATTTTAATAATAATGATAATAATAATAATAATAATAATAATAATAATAATAATGATAATAATAATAATAATGTTGATAATTTTAATAATAATGATAATAATAATAATAATAATAATAATAATAATAATAATAATGTTGATAATTTTAATAATAATGCAAATAATTTTATTTATACTAATTCCAAAAATAATAGGGAGGTTAATAATACTAATGATGTCAATAAAAATAACAATGCTAACGTCAATAATAATAATAATAATAATAATAATGTCATCAATAATAATGTTAAAAATAATAATAATAATAATGATAATATTAATGCCAATAATAATAATAATAATGTCAATGACGATGACAACGTTGGTGATTTCGAAACATAATGTCATAACCAGCAGTTCAAACCTTCTAACGATGAAGCCTTAAATAAAGAGGAATAAAGCAACATAGTAACAATAAATAAAAATTATTCATACAGCGCACCATAAATTCAAAATCTGTACAATACTTCGCGCTATATAAATACTAGCGTTTCTTTGTTTGTGACGTCATAGCGGGCTCAATTATTATTATTATTATCATTATTACTTTTATTATTATTATTATTAAATATAATCTTATCATTATTATTAGTAGTAGTATTGTTATTATTATTATTAGTAGCATTATTTTTATTATTAGTAGTAATAGTATTATTATTATTATTATTATTATTATTATTATTATTACTATAGTTCGAAGGTTTGAATGGAGTTAATTCGGCGTGGTCATCTTGCGCTCTATCGATTCTTTGTTTTGTAGCTCGAATGGATTCCCATTTTGTTTGTTCTTTGCTCCTTTCATCGCCATCTGATGTCCCCTTAAATCAATATTAAGCATTATCTCATACATTGACGTCATTTTTTCAGTAGCAATAATTTTTTTTTTCAATTTAAAAAATTATTAATTTTTTTAATCTTTCATTCTAAAAATAGCTTTTCGAATATCAATATTATTATTATTATTATTCTTATTTTTATTATTATTATTATTATTATTATTACTACTTGTTTGAATATAATTGTCAATACTTGCATATCAATTATGTTTATTTATTATTATTTCATTTATTTAGTTCAGAGTCTGTTGATGTTCCTAATTGTTTGATAGACTCCGTCATCAATTAACGCCTCCTTATCACCATTCATTCTAATTATCACCTGTAATTCTCCTGTTATCCTCCTTATCACCATTCATTCTAATTATCACCTGTAATTCTCCTGTTATCCTCCTTATCACCATTCATTCTAATTATCACCTGTAATTCTCCTGTTATCCTCCTTATCACCATTCATTCTAATTATCACCTGTAATTCTCCTGTTATCCTTCTTATCACCATTCATTCTAATTATCACCTGTAATTCTTCTGTAATTCTCATTATCACCTGTAATTCACCTGTAATTCTCTTGTAATTCTCATTATCACCTGTAATTCTCCTCATCACCTGTAAT
>OX387260.1:4134011-4146511 GCA_947562095.1 Branchellion lobata
TACACCCAGTTCCAACCTATCTCCTAAACCCCCCCTCCCCCAACACACCCATTTCCAACTTATCTCCCCAACCCCCCCCCCCCCCCCAATCCACCCACCCCCAATGCAGGTGTTGTTACGCTCAAGTGATTCAGCCTCCTTGGACCGCCTCATCTCAACGCTGTCGACACAGGCTCCCAAGGAAGCTGCCATGCATGAAAGTGTTCTCAAGGCTAAGGCGTACCTGCTCTTCACTGCGGGTGGGTGGGTTGATGGGTGGGTGGGTTGGTGGGTGATTGGGTTGGTGGGTGATTGGGTTGGTGGGTGGGTGGGTTGGTGGGTGAGTGGGTTGGTGGGTGGGTGGGTTGGTGGGTGGGTGGGTTGGTGGGTGGGTGGGTTTGGGGGTGTGTGGGTAGGTGGGCTGGTTAGGGGAGAAGGATAGTTTGGAAGTGAGGTGGTTTAAAGGGTGAAGTTATTTGATGGGTGGGGTGGTTTTGGGGGTGGATTGGTTAGTTTGATGGGTGGGCTGGATTAGAAGGTGGGTTGGATTAGGGGATGGGTTTGTTTGGGGTGGGTTAGTTTGGGGGGTGGGGTGGTTTTGGGGGTGGGTTAGTTTAGGGGGTGGGGTGGTTTGGGGGGTGGGGTGGTTTGGGGGGTGGGGTGGTGTGGGGGGTGGGGTGGTTTGGGGGGTGGGGTGGTTTGGGGGGTGGGGTGGTTTGGGGGGTGGGGTGGTTTGGGGGGTGGGGTGGTTTGGGGGGTGGGGTGGTTTGGGGGGTGGGGTGGTTTGGGGGGTGGGGTGGTTTGGGGGGTGGGGTGGTTTTGGGGGTGGAGTGGTTTGGGGGGTGGGGTGGTTTGGGGGGTGGGGTGGTTTGGGAAGTGGGGTGGTTTAGAGAATGGGTTGATTTGGAAGGCTTCATGATGGATTCCCATGGCTTGATGGGTTGGGAAAGGGGAGAGTTCAGATAAGTTCATTGAGTGAACTTTTACTCAATCAGGTGATTGAGTAGTAGAGGGGTCCGTGGTGGGTTGGATGGAGATATGTCGGCGTGGTTGAGAATGGAAGTTGTACATAAGCGTGTTTGTTTGAGAATGGAGGTTGTACATGAGTGTGGTTGTTTGAGGGTGTGGATTGACTTTCAATGGTGGGTTTCGTGGTTTGAAGGTGAGAAAGAAAACACAAACCAACTGAACGCTAAAAAGGCGTTTTCCAAATAAATGATTAAAGTTATAATCTAATCTAATCCAGCTTGCTTAAATCTTATATCATATTAATCAATCCATTTTACTCTATTCCAATTTAATCAAATTTAATCTAATCCAATTTAATCCTATTCAATCTAATCCAATCCAATCCAATCGAATCATTTATATAGCGCTGAAGCGCTGTTCAAAAGTGCTTCGAGAAATTATTTTTTTGCAGGTTGTTTCGGTGAGATGTACAGTCTACTGGAAAGCCACCAGTTCCACCCTTCAAGCCACCCATCCATGCAAACGTTATGGACCACTGCACATTACATTGAGGCGGAACGGTGGTGTGGTGTGGTGTGTTGTGGTGTGGTGTGGTGTGGTGTGGTGTGGTGTGGTGTGGTGAGGTGTGGTGTGGTGTGGTGTGGTGTGGTGTGGTGTGGTGTGGTGTGGTGTGGTGTGGTGTGGTGTGGTGTGGTGTGGTGTGGCGTGGTTTGGCGTGGTTTGGCGTGGTGTGGTGTGGCGTGGTGGGGTGTGGCGTTTTGTGGCGTGTTGTGGCGTGGTGTGGCGTGGTGTGGTGTGGCGCAGCGTGGTGAAGTGGAATATGAATGAAGTGGTGAGCTGCGTATGGTGTGGTATGGTGTAGTGTGGTATGGCATGGTAAGGTATGGTAAGGGTTGGTGTGGTACAGTGGCAAGGTTTGTTATGGTCTATTGTGAAATAGGGAAGGATAAAACGAAGTCTTTCTCTGTTGCAAACTTCAAAACACATGACAAATACTGAAGTCCATCCACGCCTTCGACTCATCCCTCAACCACTCATTCATCACAATCCATTTTCAATCTACTTCAAACCCATTACACTTTTCCATAACAACTCAAACCACTTCGAACCACTGAAAATTCCCACAAAACACTCTAAACAACCACCCAAACCACCCACTCTACAACTCATCACCCCACAATTCCACCCACCTTACCAACCACCCACCCTACCAACCACCCACCCTACCTACCACCCACCCTACCAACCACCCACCCTACCAAACACTCACCCTACCAACCACCCACCCTACCAAACACTCACCCTACCAACCACCCACCCTACCAACCACCCACCCTACCAACCACTCACCCTACCAATCACCCACCCTACCAACCACCTACTTTACCAACCACTCACTCTACCAACCAGCTAAAAACCCAAGCAAACCCCCTCCCCCAACCCCCACAGCTCCAGGGGCAAGCAGCTGGGGGCGGTGGGGAAGTACAGGGTGAGGAGGAGGTACCCCCTTCCACGCACCATTTGGGACGGTGAAGAGACCAGCTACTGCTTCAAGGACAGGTGCTGGACTAATCTTCTCTTGTCTTAATCTCACCGGCCAGCTTAATCTTTTCCGGCGCAATCTCACTGGCTGGTTTGACCTTTTTTGTCTTAATCTCCTCGGCTGGCTTAATCTCTTGTTTTTATCTCATTGGCTGGCTTAATCTCTTGTTTTTATCTCATTGGCTGGCTTAATCTCTTGTTTTTATCTCATTGGCTGGCTTAATCTCTTGTTTTTATCTCATTGGCTGGCTTAATCTCTTGTTTTTATCTCATTGGCTGGCTAAATCTCTTGTTTTTATCTCATTGGCTGGCTTAATCTCTTGTTTTTATCTCATTGGCTGGCTTAATCTCTTGTTTTTATCTCATTGGCTGGCTTAATCTCTTGTTTTTATCTCATTGGCTGGCTTAATCTCCTGTTTTTATCTCATTGGCTGGTTTAAGCTCTTGTTTTTATCTCATTGGTTGGCTAAATCTCTTGTCTACTGGCTGCTTAATCATTATTTCTTTATTGGTTTCCAGCTTAGTATTTAGTTGTTTATATCAATAATCATATATGCATTTTTACGCTCACCCTTCCATGCATTCAACCAGCCATTAATCCATTCATCTACCAACCTATCTATTCACCCATCCATTCATCCACCCATCTATCCAAAAATTCATCTATCACTCCATCCACTCCTTCATTCATACATTCATGAATCATTCAACCCACATATCTATTCACCCAACCATCCCTCTACTTTTCCATCCATCTTTCCACTCCCCCATCCATCTTTCCACTTCATCATCCATCTTTCTACTCGTCTATTCATCTTTCCACTCCTCCATCCATCTTTCCACTCCCCCATCCATCTTTCCACTCCTCCATCCATCTTTCCACTCCCCCATCCATCTTTCCACTTCATCATCCATCTTTCTACTCCTCTATTCATCTTTCTACTCTCCCCTCTACCCACCCACCCATCCACCCATCCATCCACCCATCTACCCACCCACCCATCCACCCACCCATCCACCAACCCACCCATCCATCCATCCATCCATCCATCCATCCATCCATCCATCCATCCATCCATCCATCCATCAGGTCCCGAATAATGTTGCGCAACTGGTACCTCAAGAACCAGTACCCCTCCCCCAAAGAGAAGAAGGACCTGGCCAGAGCAACAGGACTATCCTGCACCCAGGTGTTGTCATGGATACCATTTGTCTAAAAGTTAACAGTATAGAATCAGCGCTATACAAATGATTTGATTAGATTATATTACATTTTTTAGTTAATGTTTTATTGAGTTGAATTTGTAGTTGTATCGTATAAAGTTGATTTTGTAATTAAAACGTACGACAGTTGATTTTTGTGATTAAACCGTATAAAAAAATTTTTTTTAATCTTTTAAATTCGTGTTTTTCTAAGTTTCATTAACTTTTTGAAAACTAGTAAATTAATAAGTTAACAAGTTAATTATTCTTTGTTTTTATATAAAAAACCTCCAATTCAAAAACTTCAAATTAAGCACTATGCGATGACTTCCAGGTGAGCAATTGGTTTAAGAACAGACGACAGCGAGACCGAAGCTCTGCCGACGTGAGTGGCTTGTGTGGCCACAGCTGCTGCTACTGCTGACGTCGTTGTGGCTGTGATGGTTGTGTGTGTAGTTTTTGTGGCTGCGGCTGTTGTAGCGATGGTGATTGTTGTGGCAATGGTGGTTGTGGTGATGGTTGTTGTGAGAGTGGTTGTGGCGGTGGTGGTTGTGGCGGTGGTGGTTGTGGCGATGGTGGTAGTGGCGGTGGTGGTAGTGGCGGTGGTAATTTATTTATTGAGGAAAAATAAGTATTTGTGATTGTTTTAGTTTTATAAATTGTAACTGTGGTTACATTTGGGAAATTTGAATTGTGGCATGAATCTTTTTTGGGAATAATTATAATGATAATGTTTTCAAAACACCTTTTCGGACATTTTTTTTAAATTTTCTTCAATGAGAGCGCGTGAGGTTGTTGAATATTTGATGGCGGTGGTGTCTATATGGCTAATTATTGTCTCTTTAATTCTATTGAATGATCCGTTTCTGTTATTTTGTACATTTGATAATTCTTTCGGTTTTCAAGATTTAATTAGTTTTGTTTTTCGATTTGGATTGAAGAAAATTTAAATATGTTTTTGTTTTAATTTTTTTAAAATTTTTTCATCAGTAAACGTCTATAAAAAACTTTCTTATTCACTTTCATTCACTGAAAATTTTGTTTCATTCTTAATTTGTCGCTTAAATTTACTTTTAGAGACTTCACAAAAATTTAAATAGAAAACGGTTCGTTGAACCCTATTAAGGCGCCTTTCGGTTTTATTAATTAATCTTCGAGTTAATTTTTATGATTTTAACTTTTGACCACTGAAATGGCGTGGCGAGAATCACAGATTTGTAAGTCTCCGCTGGCTTCTGAACTGAGACACCAACAACTTTATAAAAAAGGAACCCCGCCATGGAAAGAAACATACAGAAAGGTAATGTTATATATTTCATTTTTTCGAATACATTCCTCTTTTAATTTATATCAAACATTTTGAAAATATGAGACTGAAGTAATGACAGAAATTTGATGCCATACTATAAGTATATAAAGAATACATTTCGAATTGATCTCTAAGTTGAATTATTTAAAAAAAAATTAAAAAATTATATCGGTATCAAAAGATTTTCAATAATCAATTCACAATAATCTTCATTAATCATTCCATTCAAACTATTAAAAGGAAAAAATACCCATTAAATTATCAGAAATGTAGATTACGTTTGGCGGAAAGTCGTCGGTGTTTGCTGCAGCAGCTGAGGATGGGGAAGAGTGCACCTCAACTGCTTGCTTCCTCCATGGACCAGGTGGTGACTGCCATGCTGGGATGACCTCAATTCCCAATTTTCATAACTCAATTTTTTAATTTTCATAGCTCAATCTTTTGATTTATATAGCTCAATCTTTTGATTTATATAGCTCAATCTTTTGATTTATATAGCTCAATCTTTTGATTTATATAGCTCAATCTTTTGATTTATATAGCTCAATCTTTTGATTTATATAGCTCAATCTTTTGATTTATATAGTTCAATCTTTTGATTTATATAGCTCAATCTTTTGATTTATATAGCTCAATCTTTTGATTTATATAGCTCAATCCTTTGGTTTATATAGCTCAATCTTTTGATTTTTATAGCTCAATATTCAATTTTTTTGGTTCACTTTTTCCAATTTTTTTATCTCAATGTTTTAAATTCTTATATCTTACTCTTTTTATCTCATTTTCACTTATAGCAAATTTTGTTCATCTTATGTTTTTCCATATTTTTTACTTTTATCAATACTCACTAATCATAAATTATTCATTTTGAGTATTTAAAAATACATTCAATTTAGCTTCTGGTTTTTATTTTTTTTTATACACAATACAATACAATAAAAATAGTATTATAGTGGCATTAATACAATACAATACAATACAAATAGTGTTATAGTGGTATTGGTACAATACAATACAAATAGTATTATAGTGGCATTAATACAATACAAATAGTATTTTAGTGGCATTAATACAATACAAATAGTATTTTAGTGGCATTAATACAATACAAATAGTATTATAGGGGCATTAATACAATACAAATAGTATTATAGTGGCATTAATACAATACAAATAGTATTATAGTGGCATTAATACAATACAATACAATACAAATACGAATATTATTATAGTGGCATTAATACAATACAATACAAACACGAATATTATTATAGGGGCATCAATACAATACAATACAATACAAACACGAATATTATTATAGTGGCATTAATACAATACAATACAATACAAACACGAATATTATTATAGTGGCATTAATACAATACAATACAATACAAACACGAATATTATTATAGTGGCATTAACCCCGTAGAGTATCGAGGCCATTCATAATCCACAGAGTTTTGAAGCCACTCAAAATGTACCATTAATGTTATTAAAACTCACTCATGATGGCCTCGAAACTCTACCGGCTCAATGCCACTATAATAATATTCATTTTTGTATTTCTTTGTATTGTATTATCTTGTATTGTATTTGTATTGTCTTTGTATTGTACTGTATTGTATTGTATTATATTGTCTTTGTATTGTATTTGTATTGTGTTTTATTTTTATTGTATTGGATTTTATTTGTATTGTCTTTGTATTGTCTTTGTATTGTATTGTATTTGTATTGTCTTTGTATTGTATTGTATTTGTATTGTCTTTGTATTGTACTGTATCATATCGTATTGTATTGTATGATTTGTTGGAACGTTCCAGATTCTGTCTAGTGAGTTCAACAACTTACAAACCTCCAACGCCAGCCATTTCACCCAGGTTCTCAAACCATACTCCCTTCTTATTCAATTTATTAATAACTTTCATTATAATATATTTTATAATTATTTCTTAACTTATTTATTAATCTTATTTTATTCTATTTTTTTTTATCAACTCATCATTCAAACAAATATCTTTCAATTTTTAGTATTTAAAGTTACACGTGGTTCTTCGAAATATTTATAACAACTTATTTTCAAATTAAACAAAAATGAAAAACAATATTAATAATTTTTTTATTATTTAATTGTTATTACTATTATTATTATTATTATTATTGTTTTTAGTATTTTTATTTTCAAGGTCATTTCAATATTATTACTATCATTATTATTATTATTATTATTATTATTATTATTATTATTATTATTATTAGGGGCCTCAGGAGGAGACCGATGAGTTGTTGAGCATGTTGGAAGATGTGAAAATGGAGTTGATGAGGGAAGGTGGGTAGGGTGGGGAGAGGATGGGTGGGGTGGTGTTGATGGGGGGAAGTGGGTAAGGGGGTTGATGAAGGAAGGTGGGTGGGGTGTTGATGAGGGAAGGTGGGTGGAGTGTTGATGAGGGAAGGTGGGTGGAGTGTTGATGAGGGAAGGTGGGTGGGGTGTTGATGAGGGAAGGTGGGTGGGGTGTTGATGAGGGAAGGTGGGTGGGTAAATGGGGTTATAGTGGGTAAGGAGGAAAATGGAGGAGTGAATAAGAGGTGAGACGTGGTGTGTAAAAAGAGGAAGGGTAGGGGGTGGTGGTTTAGAGAGATGGAAGGGGGGTAGGGGGATGGTTTGGAAAGAAGAAAGGGGTGGTGGTTGGAAAAGAGGGAGGGGGGGGGGGGGTAGAATGATAGGGGGTGTTTTCAAACATTTCAATAAATTTTCAAAATTCCCAAAAACAATGTCAGAACAAAAGGCTATAGAGGACTACATAAAGAGTGAAGGGTGGATGAGGGCGGAAGACAACGAGATGGACGGATGGATGGATGAGTATATGGATGAGTCAAACTCCGCCTCTCAGGAGTTTGAAAGCACACAAAATACCATTGTGTGTCCCATGTGTCTCAAGTAGGTGGGGGATGGATGGGTGGATGGGTGGATGGATGGATGGATGGATGGATAGATGGATGGATGGGTGGATGAGGGGGTGGGTAGATGGAAGAATGGATGGATGGGTAAACGTTTCAATTGCGTAATAATAATAATTATTATAATAGTAATAGTAATAATAATAATAATAATATTAATAATAATAATAATAATAATAATAATAATAATAATAATAATAATAATAATGTAAATAATAATAATAATAATAATACTAATAATAATGTTAATAATAATAATAATAATAATAATAATAATAATAATAATATCACTTGCCACAGGAACTCTCTCACTTCTTCCTCCAACATGCTGCACTGCGACTGCGGCCTCAGAGTCATCACCGAGGTGCTGTAGCGCTTCATTTTGAACATATAATTGAAAATATTTCATACTTTTCCATTTGCAGCGCTTCATTTAGTAAATATTTTTTTATAGAGCCTAATTAAAAAGTATTTTAATTTTTAGTGTTTTATTTCAATCAATTTTTGTTTTTGTAATTTTTAGCGCTTAATTTAAAAAAAAATTATTCTAGTAAATTCTAGCGCAACACTCGAAATAAAATTTTAAAATCGAATTTACTTTTCATTCTTCATTCGGTTCCACCACCGCCCGTTGTCACTCCCTTCTCATCACCCCTCTTTTGTTTTCGCTACCACCTCAATGCAATTCAATAAAAAAACAATACAAAACAACAAAATACAAAACAACACAATACAAAACAATACAATACAAAACAATGCAATACAATACAATACAATAAAAAACAATGCAATACAATGCAATACAATACAATACAATAAAAAACAATGCAATACAAATATGAATATTATTATAGTGGCATTAACCCCGTGGAGTTTCGAGGCCACAAAACCATTCATCACCCCTCCTCACCACTCCTCTCATTTCCCACCATCATCACCCCTCCTCACCACTCCTCTCATTTCCCACCATCATCACCCCTCCTCACCACTCCCCTCATTTCCCACCATCGTCACCCCTCCTCACCACTCCTCTCATTTCCCACCATCATCACCCCTCCTCACCACTCCCCTCATTTCCCACCATCATCAATACCACCATTAGTCTATTATAACTTTTCCACCTTCATCTTCATCATCATCTTCATCACTTTCCACAACCATCATCATCTTCATCACTTTCCACAACTATCATTATCATAACCACTTTTCACCATCATTATCATTATCATCATCATCATCATCATCATCATCATCATCTCATCATCATCATCATCATCATCATCATCATCATCATCATCATCATCACCACCACCACCTTCCACAGCTTTCAAAAATATCTCTTTTCAACCACTACATCCACAACAACCATCCATCCCACTATAACATCCACAACAACCATCCATCCCACTATAACATCCACAACAACCATCCATCCCACTATAACATCCACAACAACCATCCATCCCACTATGACATCCACAACAACCATCCATCCCACTATAACATCCACAACAACCATCCATCCCACTATGACATCCACAACAACCATCCATCCCACTATAACATCCACAACAACCATCCATCCCACTATAACATCCACAACAACCATCCATCCCACTATAACATCCACAACAACCATCCATCCCGCTATGACATCCACAACAACCATCCATCCCACTATAACATCCACAACAACCATCCATCCCACTATAACATCCACAACAACCATCCATCCCACTATGACATCCACAACAACCATCCATCCCACTATAACATCCACAACAACCATCCATCCCACTATAACATCCACAACAACCATCCATCCCACTATAACATCCACAACAACCATCCATCCCGCTATGACATCCACAACAACCATCCATCCCACTATGACATCCACAACAACCATCCATCCCACTATAACATCCACAACAACCATCCATCCCACTATGACATCCACACCAACCACTATCACGTCTATACCAGCCAACCACAACCACCATCCTCCACAATCACATCCACAACAGCCACCATTCACCAACCACCACCATAACAACCACCACTTTTCCATCACATTCACTACACCCTTTTCACCACAGCACCATATCACCACAGCACTCCACCACCACCACCACCACCACCACCACCACCACCACAGCAGCACACCACCACCACCACAGCACCCCACCACCACAGCACCACCACCACCACCACCACAGAACCACCACCACCACCACCACAGCACCACCACCATCACCACCACAGCACTCCACCACCACCACAGCACCACCACCATCACCACCACAGCACCGCACCCCACCACCACTACCACAGCAGACGTCTATATCCCTGCCAACGTTGCAAGCCACCTTGACCTCCTCTAGCGAGCAGCACTCCATCCACTGCAAACATCCGCCCTCATTCAGTGTCTTCAACCAACAAAACCTCTCCAACCTGCTCCTGTCTTGCAAGGTGGTGTGGTGTGGTGTGGTGTGGTGTGGTGTGGTGTAGTGTGGTGTGGTGGTGTGGTTTGGTTTGGTTTGGTGTGGTGTGGTGTGGTGCGGTGCGGTGTGGTGTGGTTTGGTCTGGTGTGGTAATGTGGTGTGGGGGTGTGGTGTAGTGTGGTGGTGTGGTGTGATGTGGTGGTGTGGTGGTGTGGTGTGTTGTGGTGTTGAGGTTTGGTGTGGTGTGGGGTGGTGTGGTGCGATGTGGTGTGGTGTGGTGTGGTGGTGTGGTTTGGTTTGGTGTTGTGTGGTGGTGTGGTGTTGTGGTGTGGTGTGGTGTGGTGTGGTGTGGTGTGGTGTGGTGTGGTGTGGTGTGTTGTGGTGGTGGGGTGTGGTGTGGTTTGATGTGATGTAGTGTGGTGTGGTGTGGTGTGGTTTGGCTATGGTAGTGTGTTTCATGTGTGGGTGGTGGTTGAAGTTATTAATGTGGTGGTTGTTTTTAATGAGTGATGATGTTGATGTTGTTTTAAATGAAATACTCCAAGCGGTGATGGTGTTGTTGTTTAATGTGGTGAAGAGGATGACGGTGATGGGGTTAATGTGGTGATGCTGATCATCATTATGGCTTTAATTGTAATTATTGGAGAATTTTTAGTCATTAATGTTTATACACACACACACACACACACACACACACACACACACACACACACACACACACACACACACACACACACACACACACACACACACACACAAACACACTCACACACACACACACACACACACACACACACACACACACACACACACACACACACACATACACACACACACACACACAAACACACATCGATATTAGTCATCAGCGGTCAATGACTCATCACCACCTGCAGTTGTGTGACTTCTTGTACATCATCATTTGAAGGACACCCAGGATCAACAAACCACACTTGTCCACCCATCCTTCTCTAATCTAATCTAATCTTCCTAATCCTTCCAAACTCCGATCCTTTGTAATCTTTTCTATGCTTTAATCTCGTTTTTATCTATAACTATGTTCTCTTTAATATTTTCAATTATTTTTTATTCTTTTCTCATCAAATTCATCCTATTTAAATAATCATTCATTTGCTCCCTCCTTTTGAGCTCACCTATCCGTCATCTTCTTTCAATCTTAATCAATAATTAAAAATAATATTCTTAGTCTAATCTCCGGTAATCTTCCTAACCTAATCTCCATTAGTCTTCTTAATCTAATCTCCATTAGTCTTCTTAACCTAATCTCCAGTGACCTTCTTAACCTCATCTCCATTAGTCTTATTAATCTTATTTCTGGTAATCTTCTTAATCTAATCCTTTCCCGCCAAAATCTTCTAGGCCAATTTTTTTATAATCTTTTTTTAACTTTTATTTTTTTTCCAATACATTTCGAAGTCAAAATTTTTAACGATTATTTCGTATTTTATAATTTCTATTAATTATGTTTTTTTTTTTTTTTCAAATTTCGCTACCTTTTTGTTTTGTCTTTTAGGTTTTTAAATTAATTAATTAATTAATTATATTTTTTTAAATTAATTAATTATGTAAGTAAATTTTTTTAAATTAATTAATTAATTAATTATGTTTTTTAATTAATTAATTAATTAAAAATTTTAAATTTCTTAATTGCTTAATTGATTATGTTTTTTTTTTAATTAGTTAATTAATTAAAAACTCCTTTTTTCGTTTACTCCATTTATATTTAAATAATTAAAGTTTTTTTTTCTTCCGATTTATTCTTTTTATCGTCTTCTAAAATCATTTCAAAATTATTATTATTCAAATTATTATTATTATTATTCAAAATATTTTTATTATTATTCAAATTATTATTATTATTATTCAAAATGTTATTATTATTATTCAAATTATTATTATTATTATTATTCAAATTATTATTATTATTATTCAAATTATTATTATTATTATTCAAAATATTTGTATTATTATTCAAATTATTATTATTATTATTATTCAAAATATTTTTATAAGTTATTATTTTTTTAATCAATTTTTACCATTTTTATTAGTTATAATTTTTATTAGTTGTTTTT
>OX387260.1:4156511-4164011 GCA_947562095.1 Branchellion lobata
ATACACATTGTGGGGCGAATGTAAACGAACGAATGAATAATAATAATAAAATAATGATAAAAAAATATTAAAAATAAAATAAACAACAATAAAATAAACCAAGAAAAGGCAAATCAATACACGAGACAATTTATATAGAACTTTATAATACTCATGAGTAAACGAAAAAAACTGAGAACTTAATTAATAAATTAACGAAAAAACGAATTAATTGAAACCTTATTTGTAAATAAAATTAGGAATTACGTTACGCTAGTGAAAGAAGGATCAATTTTCGAAGAATCCGTCTTTTTTAATTGTTTTTATAGAGAAAAAAAGGCTGTACTGAAAACAATATGTCTAAAAATAAACGCAGATGACTAAGACAACAAACAACAGCGAAACCCATTGAAGGTTCGCCGCGGACTTGTTGACAAGGGTTCCGGAGTTTATAAATAACTCTCTTCGTAGTAGTCTTTAAATTTAAAAGTTAATTACTTACTTTTACAGTGAACTAAAAAGAGTGCTGTTGTTGTTGTTTCTGTTGTATCTTAAATAATTCGAGATTTTTTTGATAGCATAAAAATTATTTTTTAGTTTAAATATGAATAAATACTTGAAAAATTTTATATTGTTATTTTTGTGACAAAAAAAAGTTGAGATGATGTACATGAAATCAATGACAACGATAAGCGATGTTGCTTAACTTATTCGGAAGAAAGCTAGATTCAAATCTAAGCAAGGTCACTTATACAAAAGTTTACTTTTGAAAAAATTTCTGAAATATTATGAAGAAATAATCCTTCGAGATATTTCTGTAACGTGAAATATATTCAAGGCATATGATTCGTCGCTATAAATAGCAAATCTTTCTAAAGCAGGTCAGTTTTTATGGTAGTTCATATTTAAACATCCATAGCTCAACTCTGCTTAGGTTTAGCTTTTTCCTTCAATTTCATTGAATAGCCTCTAAAAACCTCGTAATCTTCGACGTTTGTGGATTTAATTCATTCTCAAAGTGAGTTTCTATTACTTTCAAACGTTTCGATTATTTTTTTACATCACTTTTGATGCAAAATATCTCCCTACCGGCCTTTCAGTCAGCTGACTGTTGAGGCCTGTGACCGAGTTTTTCATTTTATTCATAATTATCACTTTTTTTCGAGAAAAATTCTCATTTTTGTGATTCAAGCAACGCATAGTTATACTTTTTTTGTTTCATTATTCGTTCAAAAATCGGCGTTTGGCTGCGTAAACACTTCTTTGTCCAAAAGCTTTCGGTCGATCGTACGATCGGCATAATTAAAAGCTAAATCATACAAATTAGTAAACATCAAAAATTTCATAAGAAAACTTTCTTCTTTATGGAAAAATTCCCCACAGTACATTTTTGCTAGACAAATATTCCAGAAATTTCAGCCGCCAGGAAATGCGAAGTTGAAAACAGTTTTCTTTGTGAATCGTACAAACAATGCGCTCGTTAGATTTCTACTAAAAAAACGTTTAGAAACTATGTTTCGAATTATTATTCACATTTTTATACGCAAATTACTTCAAAAAATACTAATTTCCTCGAACGCCTTCAAGCTTGCATCAAGTATCCATGGATGCCAAGAAAACACCGAATGAAAAGTTTTTTCCGCCATTTTTATGAAAATGAAAAAAAGAATTTTTTTAATTTGTGGTAAAAAAAAAATTTCGTTTAAATTTTCGGATAAACTTTCGCTAAATTATGCGCAGTTTTAACACCAGAAGAGGCTTCTTTGTGAGCATGTTGGTTCAATACTGGGTTAACACACTTTCAAGTTTCCCATCAATAAGCATCTATAAATACTCCCAACACCATCTATCTTCGTGGTCGCACTCGTAACCACTAAGAATAACAAAACCAGCAGCAATAATAATGAAGAAGATGATAATGATGGTGATGGTGATAATAATAAGGATGATGATGATGATGATAATATTAATAATAATAATAATAATAATAATAATAATAATAATAATAATAATAATATAATAATAATAATAATAATGAATCAATGAATTGATCATGATGCTTTTAATAAAAAATGTTAATAAACGCGTCGATGGCGTCATAAAAATAACGTGGAGAGGCTTAATGAAGTGCGTCAGGCACTTGTAATCAATTCACACTTGTCTGTGAAGACTCTTGAGCGCTGTGTGTGTGTGCGTGCGTGCGTGCGTGTGTGTGTGTGTGTGTGTGTGTGTGTGTGTGTGTGTGTGTGTGTGTGTGTGTGTGTGTGTGTGTGTGTGTGTGTGTGTGTGTGTGTGTGTGTGTGTGTGTGTGTGTGTGTGTGTGTGTGTGTGTGTGTGTGTGTGTGTGTGTGTGTGTGTGTTTGCTTTTCTTTTCTTTCATTCAACTACCACTATACCACCATTATCTTTCTCAGTAGTAAACTCTAAGCTCCTGTGGTGTACGTGCGTGTAATGTGTTATTAAGACTTCTGCGACTACTACTACTACTACTACTACTACTACTACTACTACTACTACTACTACTACTACTACTACTACTACTACTACTACTACTACTACCACAACCATTAGTACTACTGTTACCACCACTTTTCACCACCACCAATAATAATACTATTGTTGCTATTTTTAACATTTTCGGCAGTATTCAACTATCATTTACGGTTATATTGTTGTACTTACACGGTACACCTATTCTAGTTACAGCCCAACTCACATTTTTCGGTTACTGTGACGATCAATAGCTAAAAATATCGTGACCTAATTGTATGATTTATGCAAATCAATTTGGCATAATTTAATTTTTAAATTCCATGCAATAAAATGACCAAAGCCTTTCATCTAAGCGCCTACGGATGACGTCATTGTCACAAAAAGCATTACATGATAATTATGGACGAGATGGTATATTGTTTTTTTGTTATTTAAATTTTTAATCAATTTAAAATTAAATGAAAATTAAAAGTATTTAGATTAAATTATCGAACTATTAGAATGACCTAATTATATAGTATAATGCGGTGTTGTTCCAATAATAATAATAATAATTATTATTATTATTATTATTGTTATTATTATTATTATTACTACTACTATACTACTAATAATAATAATGATATCATAAATAACGATAAAATAAAAAAAAATTATTATTATTAAAAAATAAAATAAAAACAAAATATTACGCAATCCAAAGATGGCGGACGTGAAGTGCTGGTCGTGTCATCAATGTCTGGCTACTCCGCTTGCGAATGGCAAGAAGAAGAAAATAAATAATAATAATAATAATAATAATAATAATAATAATAATAATAAAAATAATGAGGATAAAAATAATGAGGATAACAAAAGCGATGACCACCAGGCAACGAACAACGTCAGTGGCTGTTGGCCTTCCGACAAACAACAACAGCAACAAAAAGAAATGATACATAAACAGGAAGAGGAAGAAGAACAAAAAGACACTATACGTAATCAGAAGCATTATAAACAACAAACGATACAACAGCAAGAACAGGAAAAAGAAACGATAAAACAGCAGGAACAGGAAAAACAACATGAGTCCATATTGTCTGTGGCAAAACATATCAATAAAAGAGCTTCAAGATTTGATGTTGAAGAAGAAGAAGAAGAAGAAAAAGAAGAAGAAGAAGAAGAAGAAGATGGTGGTGGTGATAATGATTATGACGATGATTGTTTCCATGACAACAAGGTTTCCAATGGATTCGAAACAAACAACAAAAAAATCTGTGATACTGATACTATTATCAACAAAAAAAATAATAAAAACAATAATAGTAGTAATAATAATAATAAAAATGATAATAATAATAAAGATGATGCAAATAACGGTACTGGAAAGAAGAAGAGGAGAGATTTATTGTCAGACAATGTGAAAGATGGATCCTATTTGGAGGATGTGGGTGCTTTGAGCTTGTTCCATTCCTCCTCCTCCTCCTCCTCCTCCTCCTCCTCCTCCTCCTCCTTCTCCTCCTTCTCCTCCTTCTCCTCCTCCTCCTCCTCTTCCTCTTCCTCCTCCTCCTTCTCATCCTCCTCCTCCTCCTCCTCCTCTTCCTCCTCCTCCTCCTCCTCCTCCTCCTCCTTCTCCTCCTCCTCTTTCTTTTCCTCCTCCTCTTTTTCCTCCTCCTCCTCTTCCTCCTCCTTCTCTTCCTCCTCCTCCTCCTCCTCTTCCTTCTCTTTCTCCTCCTCTTCCTCCTTCTTTCCATTTTTTATCTTTCTTTTCTTTCTCTTTCCTTTCCTTCTTTTTCTACTACTACTACGACTACTACTACTACTACTACTACTACTACTACTACTACTACTACTACTACTACTACTACTACTATTACGACTACTACTACTACTACTACTACTACTACTACCACTACTACTACTACTACTACTACTACTACTACTACTACTACTACTACTACTACTACTACTACTACTACTACTATTACGACTACTACTACTACTACTACTACTACTACTACTACTACTACTACTACTACTACTACTATTACGACTACTACTACTACTACTACTACTACTACTACTACTACTACTACTACTACTACTACTACTACTACTACTGTTACTATTGTTTTTATTACTACTACTACTTCTACTACTCTTTTTCTACCACCTTAAACCTTAACCACATCAAACCTCACAACAACCATCTTCACACCAACCACACCAACACCACCATTACACCACCATCATCATCACAACAACCACACCAACACCACCATTACACCACCATCATCATCACAACAACCACATCACCACCACTACATCACCATCATCATCACAACAACCACACCACCACCACTACACCACCATCATCATCACAACAACCACACCACCACCACTACATCACCATCATCATCATAACTACCACACCACCACCACCACTACACCACCATCATCATCACAACCACACCACCACCACCACCACTGCATCACCATCATCATCACAACAACCACATCACCACCATCTTTACACCACCATCATCATCACAACAACCACTACATCACCATCCTCATCACAACAACCACACCACCACCACCATTACACCACCATCATCATCACAACCACACCACCACCACCACTACATCACCATCATCATCACAACAACCACATCACCACCATCATCATCACAACAACCACACCACCACCACCATTACACCACCATCATCATCACAACAACCACATCACCACCATCATCACCTGCTTTTTTACGAAAGCTTTATTGTTAACTCACAACCTTTTCATTATTCCAGGATGGATTTTTATGAATCTGTTTTTGTTTTGTTTTTTTTTTCATTAAAAACAATTATTTTTTGTAATATAGTGTTTTTATTTTTTTTATTATTCGTTATTGTTTTTATTATTTATTTTTATTTTTTATTTTTGTTGTTTTTTAAAAAAAATTTTATCTTAAAAACTATTTTGTTCAGTTTTCACTCTTTATTACTTTTATTATTAATCTCTTCAATTTCATTTTTTAATTCTTTTTTTAAATTGACTTTTTTTTGTTTTCAATTTATTTTTTAATTATTATTTTCTTCCATTTTATTTTTTTTATAATAATTTAAAAAAAGATTTAAACAGTTTTTCAGTTCTTTGTTTCTCTCCATAACGATTATTCTCTACAGTTTTTTTTTCATTGAATGAATGCACGATCGGATGAACACATGGATGAATGAATAAAAAATGAATAATTGAATGAATAAAACGAATGAATGAATGAATGGATGAATGAATGGAACAATAAATGAATGGATGAACGAATGAATGAATGAATAAATAAATGAACGAATGAATGAATGATTGAATGATTGAATGGATGAACGAATAAATGAATGATTGATTGAACGAACGAATGAATGAATGGATGATTGAATGAACGAACGAATGAATGATTGAATGAACGAACGAATGAACGAACGAATGAATGAATGAACGAACGAACGAATGAATGAATAAAAGTTTTCAATTTTTGTTTTCGTGGTTGTCTTTCATTGTTTTTCATGGATTTTTATTTTTTTTGCATCTCATCGGAGTCTCACATTAGTGATATTTTTATTTTCATAAAAATGTTAAAAACTGGTTTTCCGTTTTTGTTTTTTTTATTTATTCATTCGACCTGTTCCAGTTTATCTTTTTTTTCCATTTTTATTTTTGAAATTAAAAAAATTATTTCTACTTTCTCTTTGATTATTAATTTATTTATTTCAAATTTTTATCTTTATTTTTATCTTTTTTTTATTTTATTTTTTTTCTTTTTATTTATGTATTTATTTCACAATTTTTTAATTTATGTTTTTTTTAATCTTTGTTTTTTTTTGTCTTTCATACGTCATCATTGATCGCCTATTATAGATTTTTATGTCATTTATATATTTGTTTTTTTATTTATTTTTTTTATCAATTAACTAGCTTAATTTAATTTAATTTTTTATTTATTCATCCATTTATTATATTATTTTTTCTCTTTATTCACTTATCACATTATTTTTAATCAGTTAAATTAATTAATTTGTTAATTAATTAATTAATTCATTTATTAATTAATTAATTCATTTATTTATTTTTTTATTTATATAGCTTCTTTTTCTTATTGTTTTTGAATTCCTTCCACTCTCAATTTTTATTCCATTAAATATGTTTTTATTAAAAAAATTTTTTTCTTTTTCATTAAATGTTGTTTATTCATTGATTCTTTGTTTTCATTGCCACCATTTATCATGAAACCTCGCTTTTATGATCTTTTGGGTTTATTTGACTTTTTTTTATATAAAAATCTTTATTAATCTTCAATAAATGTTTCCTATTCACCCTCATTCACCTTCCTTCACCCCCATTTACTCTTATTCACCCCTATTCACCCTCATTCGCCTTCATTCACCCCTATTCACCCTCATTCGCCTTCATTCACCCCTATTCACCCTCATTCGCCCTTATTCACCCTCATTCACCCTCATTCACCCCTATTCACCCTCATTCACCCTCATTCGCCCTTATTCACCCTCATTCACCCTCATTCACCCTCATTCACCCTCATTCACCCTCATTCACCCTCATTCACCCTCATTCACCCTCATTCACCCTCATTCACCCTCATTCACCTCTATTCACCCTTATTCACCCTCATTCGCCCTCATTCACCCTCATTCACCCTCATTCACCCTTATTCACCCTCATTCACCCTTATTCACCCTCATTCACCCTCATTCACCCTCATTCACCTCTATTCACCCTTATTCACCCTCATTCGCCCTCATTCACCCTTATTCACCCTTATTCACCCTTATTCACCCTTATTCACCCTCATTACGCCCTCAAGTCTTGTTCATTAAACTTTTTTTAACTTATTCTATATGTTTTTTTATTTTTTTTATTTTTTTTTAAATTTCATGCTATTTTCAATATTTATATCGTAATTTGATATTCGTAAATCATAATTTATCAAATATTAATCAATTTATTAAATATTAATCATAATTTATTAAATA
>OX387260.1:4169011-4179011 GCA_947562095.1 Branchellion lobata
TATTATTATTATTATTATTATTATTATTTTTATTTTTATTTTTATTATTATTTTTATTTTTTTCCAGTAGTGTTTGTCATGTAAAGCGGCTTACCTCAACCCCTCCCCCAGTCACCAATCTTCCTTTCAGCCTTTTTTCTTCTTCTGATTAGTTTCCAACTTCCTCTGAAGTTGTTCTCATAAATTGTTCGCTAATATTAATAATAATAAAAATAATTACAATAATTATAAGGAATGATAATGGTGATGATGGTGATGATGATGATGATGATGATGATGATGATAAAAAAAATAGTAGTAGTAGTAATAATAATAATAATAATAATAATAATAATAATAATAATAATAATAATAATAATAATAATAATAATAATAGTTAATAGTAATAATAATAATAATAATAGTTAATAGTAATAATAATAATAATAATAATAATAATAATAATAATAATAATAAATAATATTAATAATAATAGTTAATAATAGTAATAATTAGAATAACAATAATATAAACAATAGTAATAATAATAATAATAATAATAATAATAATAATAATAATAATAATAATACTTTCCAATTTTCAATATATTTTTTATATTATTGCAACCCTCACAGTTTCATTATTGAAAAGGCTTCAGACCTTTCAGCCCTGCCCATCACTCAAAACTTTGATCATAGAAACAAAATTTTGTAGTTTTTCAGATATAATCAAAATCCATTTTCATTCATAAGTTAATTTAAAAGTCTTTTTTTTTATTATTTTTATTTATTTAGTTTAAAAATATTTATTTTTTTATTTTATTTTTTTCAATTAGTTTAGAAATATTTATTTCCTAACATCCAATTGCATCCTAAGCTGTTAACATATTAATATCAACTCTAATTCATTCGGTTTTTTTCTAGATTTATTTTTTTTGTAATTTTTTTCATCAATTTTTGTTTTTCATTTTTTTTTCAACCCTCACACGTCTCACAGCCATTTTGAAGCCGCTTTAAAAATTTATTTTAAATCATCGTTTTTTTATTGATTTTTTACCGTTTTTGCCATATTTTCGTCTAATTTTTAAAAAATTTTGAAAAATAATTCCGTTTTTCATTAAAAAAAAAATTTTTTTCTAAATAATTTTGTTATTTTTTTTCTTTTTTTTTGTTTTTTTTTTTTCTTTTCTGCTAGTAATTGAATCCATAACAACAAAAAAATCTTTTCAAAATGCATACCACACACAAGCCACTCGATCATGTTTATGAAACTTTTGCTTTCCACCTTTCCACCACACCACCATGCCACCACGCCACCACACCACCATGCCACCGCACCACCACGCCACACCACCATGCCACCACGCCACCATACCACTATGCCACCACGCCACCGCACCACCACGCCACCACACCACCACACCACCATTCCACCACACCACCACACCACTATGCCACCACAGTACACCGACAATAAACCGTATTACCCTAACCTTTCCACCACCACTATCACCGCCATCATCACCACCATCAAACTACCATTAAACCACCCAAAAGCCACCATCACAAATCACCCAAACCCACCACACCACAGTACAGCGCACTTGGAGAAACCACCAACAACATCAACAACAACATCAACAACTCTACTGACAACACCAACAACAACAACAACAAGGTTAGTTTGGACCATCTTTTGGGCCTCCTTTCCACCCACCCGTGCTTCCTTGATTGCTTCCTACCATGCCACCACCACCTCATCCACGCCCCTGGACCCCTTTCTCCTGATGTCAGACTCTACATCGCCATCATGGTGGGTGTTTTTGGGGGTTTGTGGGAATTTTTGGAGGTTTGGGTGGTTTTTGGGGATTTTTGGGGGTTTTTGGGGGTTTATGGGGGTTTGGGGGGTTTAGGTGGTTTTTAGGGGTTCGAGGGGTTTTGATGTTAGGTTAATGCCACTATAATAATATTCGTATTTGTATTGTATTGTATTTTGGTGTTGGGTTAATGCCACTATAATAATATTTGTATTTGTATTTTTTTGTATTGTATTTTGATGTCGGCTTTTTGGGGGTTTGAGTTGGGAGTTTTTTGGTTGGTTTGGGGGCTTTGGTCTGAGGTGTTGTGGGGATGGTGGTTTGGTTCCGCCAGAAGAGGGTGTAAGACACACTCACACAGACAAACATCCACAAACTCGCCCTCAAACAAACAAACCCCCCCACATCCTCAAAACAAGACACACAAACACTTCCACAAACAAACAACCAAACTCCAACCCACACAAACCTGTTCATACCAAGCCCAATTCCATCCCCTCTCCCCCCTTCCACCCCCTCTCCCTCCCCCTTTCCCCCTTCCACCTCCTCCTCCCTTCCTTTCACCTCCTTCCCCTCCTTCCACTTCCTTCCACCCCCTCCCCCCTTCCTTCCACCCCTTCCCCCTTTTTTTCCACCCCTTCCCCCCTTCTTTCCACCCCCTCCCCCCTTCCTTCTACCTCCTCCCCCTCCTTCCACCCACTTTCACCCCCTCCCCCCTTCGACAGGCGGTATCTAGGCACCGTTGTACTTACCTTGTGACCACGCTGAGCTCGGAATTCCTGTCAAGCGGCGGCAATCCCGCTTGGCTCAGACACCTCCACTTCGCCCCTCGGAGACTCGCCAAGCTCAACACCCTCAACAAACTTATGGCTCATCGCCCCTGGATGGTGACTTGTGATCACGTGGCGGTGAGGAGTGGGTTTGGGTGTTTTGAGAAAGGGGTGGGTGTTTTGAAATTTTTAAGGGTGTTGTGAGTTTTTTAAGGGTGTTTTGAGGCGTTGTGAGTTTTTAAAGGGTGTTTTGAGGTGTTGTGGGGTTTTTAAGGGTGTTTTGAGGTGTTATGGGATCTTTAAGGGTCTTTTGAGGTGTGGGGTTTTTAAGGTTTTGTGGGGTTTGTAAGGGTGTTTTGAGGTGTGGGGTTTTTAAGGGTGTTTTGGGAAGTGAGGATAAAAAAGACTGTTGTTCTGGGGAGGTTGTGAGGAGGGCAGGATTTTGATTGGATGACGATTTGAGCTTGAGAGGGGATGGAGGGGTTGTGAGGCGAAGAGAGCGAGCTGTGGAGAATGAAAAGGATGATGGTGAGAAAGAAATGTATGATGAAGGTGGTGGAGGAGTCATCGAGAGTTTTAAAAATAAATCTTAATTTCAAATCTCCTTTCTCTTACTTCACTCTTAATCTGCCTTTCTTACTTCACTCTTAATCTGCCTTTCTTACTTCACTCTTAATCTGCCTTTCTTACTTCACTCTTAATCTGCCTTTCTTACTTCACTCTTAATCTGCCTTTCTTACTTCACTCTTAATCTGCCTTTCTTACTTCACTCTTAATCTGCCTTTCTTACTTCACTCTTAATCTGCCTTCATCTCTCGTTATACTTCAACCTTCTCCCAATATTCTCACCCCCTTCCCCCCCTTCATCGCAACCCCTCTCCACACCCCTTCTACCATCCATCCTTCACACCCTTTCTTCATCCCTTCCCCCCCTCTACGCCCCTTTTACCCTCCCCCCTTTCACACCCTTTTTTCACCCTCCCCTCTCCACACCCCTTCTTCACCCTCCCCTTTTCACACCCTCTCAGGACCTCACCTCAGGCACGGAGGATGCCTGGCTGGCAACAGAGCTCACCCACGCCATCGTTATCCTCGCCCACTTTCACGCCCTCTCCTCTTTTGTCCTCACTTCCGGAATCTCTTTTCACCCCCCCATGCTATCTTTTTCCTCTTCCTCCTTTTCATCTTCGTCTTCTTCATTTTTGTTTTCATCTGCTCTTCCGTCACTTATAACCACGCCCTCTCACCGACATAGCTCCTCTTCTTCGTCAAATGCCCCCGTCTCACCCGTGGCCACCCTCCCCCCCCTCCTCTCAACACTCCCCCACCACCCTGCCCCAACTTCTTCCTGTCCTCAAGTATCGTTACCATCATCTTTCAACTCGCCAACGTCGTTGTCTTCTTCTTCCTCATCATCATCTTCTTCCTCATCATCATCTTCTTCATTATCATCACCATCTTTTTCTTCTTCATCACCATCTTCTTCTTATTCTTCATCTTCTTCTATTTCATCTTCATCTTCTTCTTCTTCTTCTTCTTCTTCTTCTTCTTCTTCTTCTTCTTCTTCTTCTTCTTCTTCTTCTTCTTCTTTTTCTCCTTTGACAGTGGCCTCTTTGAGAGCACCAGTGAACTTGACAGCTTCAAACGTTGATTCCCAACTTCCATTATCCTACTTCACTTCATCACTCAATCCTCCACCACCATCATCATCATCCCCACCATCATCATCATCATCATCATCATCATCATCATCATCATCATCATTATCACCGTCATCGTCATCGTCGTCTTCGTCGTCATCATCAGGACTTGTAACATCTCCTCCATTGTCACCAAGTTGCAAGACATCTGCTTTACAGAAACAGTCATTATCAACAACAAAAACAACAACCACCACATCAACAGTAACAACAACAACATCTGATTTAACAACAAACACATCACCACCATCGCCACCACCAACAACAACAACATCAACAACAACAGCGACAACAGATACACCACCACCAACAACAACAAACACAATACCACCAACATCAACAACAAACACGTCACCAAAATCAACAACAAAAACAAACACACCACCACCACCACCTTCGCCCACCACTTTTTCACCCATATCCTACCAACAGCTTCTCCTCCTTTCAACCAGCCCACCACCATCGCAACACCCAGCCTCGCATTTCCACCACTTATCACCACCATTCCAACAACTCTCCCCCCCATTCACCCACCACCAAAAGACCTCCAGGCATTTCTCCTTCTCCACACCCCCCTCCAAAGCCTCCTCCAACCACCACCCCTCCTCCCACCAAACTCCACCACCCTCCCACACCTTCCACCACACCCTACACCCACCTAAACACCCCCCATCTCAACGTCACAAGTCAGTCGCCTCTTGCTACGACCACTTTGTGAGTTTGGTCGTTGTTGTGGTTGTTCTGGTAGTTATGGTGGTTGTTGTGGTTGTTGTTGTGGTAGTTGTTGTGGTTGTTGTTGTGGCAGTTGTTGTGGTTATTGAATGGTTTCGTTCTTTAAGGTTCGTTGTATGCAATTGCGTTGTTGTTGTTGTTTTTGTTGATTTTTCATGCTTTTGTTGTTTTTTGTTGCTTTATGTTGTTTTTGTTGTTGTTGCTGAAGGATTTTCATTGTTGTTGTTGTTGTTGTTGTTGTTGTTGTTGTTGTTGTTGTGTGGTCCTGGAGAGACGAGGTGAGTGTTGTTGTTGTTGTTTTTGTTGCAGGTTGTGGTTTGTAACATGGGAGAATAAGATCGCTTGTTTTTACTGCATGGCTGTGTTTTGATACGCATGGCTTTTGACGTATGGGGGGTGTGCGTACGGGGCAGTATTATGGACCAATTCACGGTAAACATCCGTCTGAATGTTGTTGTCGTTGTTGCTATTTCATCACTTCAACACCCATCTTCACCCATCCTCACCCACCATCAACACCCATCTTCACTCATCATCAACACCCATCTTCACTCCTCCTCACTCATCATCAACACCCATCTTCACCCATCCTCACCCACCATCAACACCCATCTTCACTCATCATCAACACCCATCTTCACTCCTCCTCACTCATCATCAACACCCATCTTCACCCATCATCAACACCCATCTTCACTCATCCTCACTCATCATCAACACTCATCTTCACCCATCTCCACCCACCATCAACACCACCACCCATCTCCACCCACCATCAACACCACCACCCATCAACACCACCAGCCATCTCCACTCATCATCAACACCACCACCCACCACCAACACCACCACCCATTATCAACCATCAACACCACCACCCACAAACCGTATTTAATTTTGATTTTTGCAACACACATATAATGGGACCACTAAACTGACTGATTTTTTTTTTTTATTTTAGATTTTTTTGGCCTGTTTTTATTGTTTTTGTGGTAGGTTTTATTAACTTGTTTACTGCGAGTGTAGGTGTATCGGAACCTGCGCCCGCTTATACCTTCACACACGCACACATACACACATATACATACATACATACATACACACACACACACACACACACACACACACACACACACACACATACACACATACACACACACACACACACACACACACACACACACACACACACACACACACACACACACACACAGAACTCAGAAGTAGAGTTGGAGGAGTTGGTGGAACGCATGAGGCAACTCCAAGGCAACAACATCACCAAACTCGCCACACGCCTCAATCTTTCCCACTGTGGTGGCGATAGTGGTTGCGGTGGTAGCAGCAGCAGCGGTGGCTGTGGTGGTAGTGGCTGTGGCGGTAACGGTTGTTGCAGTGACTGTTGTAACAACAACTGCAACATTTGTTGTGATGCTTTCGACAATGTTGATAGCAACGACTACAACAACAACATCAACAACAACAATGACCACGATGACGACAACTACAACTACAAGAGATCTCCATTCAAAAAGAGTCACACCATAGACGGACATCCAAGCATCCATCCAAGCATCCATCCAAGCATCCATCCAAGCATCCATCCAAGCATCCATCCAAGTGACCAACCAGCTTTCTTGCCACTGGATCACTCAACTTATCAAGCCATCCAGTCTGTTGTTGAACCACTCAACCAGCCAATCAATCAACCAATCAACCAAGCAATCCTTCCACCAATCCTTTCACCACTCCTTTCACCACTTCTTCCACCAATTCTTCCACCACTCGAACAGCCACCTGACTCCCACTCCACCACACCTCCCCACTACCATTCCCTCGTCGTCCAAACCATTGAACCACTCGAAGAGAACAAACACGTGAAGAGGAAGAAGAAGAGGAAAAGGAGGGATGGCGGCTGGCGTAGTGGCATGGATGGAGAGTGGGGCTTCTTGGGGGTGGATGGGGATGGGATGGACGGACACATCCACCCTAACTTCTCCCACTCCGATCAGTCGGGAACCGATCTTCAACTCACGGTTCGTACCTCAGCCGATTTTTTTGATCGATTTATTAAATCGGCTATTTCGATTTATTAAATCGGATATTTCGATTATTTTGATTCGCTTAGTGGGATTTGAAGCTTTTATTTTAGTGGATTTTTTTTTCCAAAAATTAAAAAAAAAAAACTTTCTTCAAAGAAACTTTATAAACCCACTCACTCTCAATAGGAAAACACCCACCAAATCCTTTAAAAACCCACTAAATCTCATAAAAACCCACCCAACCCCCATGAAAACCCACCCAATCCCCATGAAAACCCACCCAATCCCCATGAAAACCCACCCAATCCCCATGAAAACCCACCCAATCCCCATGAAAACCCACCCAATCCCCATGAAAACCCACCTAATCCCCATGAAAACCCACCCAACTCCAAAAATCCCACTCAATCCCCATAAAAACCCACCAAACCCTAAAAAACCCACCAACCTTCATGAAAAACCCATCCAACTCCCATACAGGCGATAGTGTCGACTCTGAAGAACGATTACACATGGCAAGACCACGCCTACTGCGTGTTGGAACGCCTGTGTCCACCCATGCATGACCTCCTCGAGGAGAGGTTCAACGTCTGCATGGGACTCACGTACCACCGGTGGGAAAGGGGAGGAGGAAGATTATTAGGGGGGGGGGGAAGGAGGGGAAGATATTTAGAGGGGGTAAGATTATTAGAGGGGGGTAAGATTATTAGAGGGGGAGAAAGGGGAGATTATTAGTGGGGGAGGAAGAGGAGATTGAGGGGATGTGAAGATAAAGAAGGTGTGAAGATTGTGGGGGTGTGAGCATTATTGGGAATTGGAGATCCGTTATTGGGTGTTAGCTTCATTAGGTAAGAGGTTTGATGAGGAGGATTATTTAGGGGGAATTTGAAGAAAAATATGATATTTTGGTCTTTTCAACACCCAAAACCCACACTCCAATTAAAACCAACCCACCACACTCCAATTAAAACCAACCCACCACACTCCAATTAAAACCAACCCACCACACTCCAATTAAAACCAACCCACCACACTCCAATTAAAACCAACCCACCACACTTCAATTAAAACCAACCCACCACACTCCAATTAAAACCAACCCACCACACTCCAATTAAAACCAACCCACCACACTCCAATCACCAATTTCCGCCCGAACCCAACAAAACACCAAACTTTCACCAATTTTCCACCCATTTCCAACACCCATCATCACGCAACATCGCTCATTCTCTCATTTCAAGCTACAAAAACAAATGGTTTCGCCTTAATCTCACCTTTTCCACCAAAAACTCCCCACTTCCACCAAAAACTTCCCACTTCCACCAAAAACTCCCCACTCCCACCAACAAGTCCCCACTCCCACCAACAACCCCCAATTCCACCAACAAGTCCCCACTTCCACCAACAACCCCCAATTCCACCCATCTCCCCCCCCCCCCCTCTCCAGCATTGGCAACAAACAGCGGGTGGACACCAAATGGTTGCGCAGGGCCATATGGAACTTGGTTCACTGCCTCTACGGCATCAAACATGACGACTACAGCCACGCCATCATCAACATCCTTCTACCACCATGGTGAAGGGGATGGCTTTGGGGGAAGATTGATTTGGGTGAAGGGGGTATAAACCACCATGGTGGGATAGGGGGTGGAGTTAATCCACCATGGTAGGATAGGGAGGTTGGAGTTAATCCACCATGGTGGAATCGAGGAGAGGGGTGGGGTAAATCCACCATGGTGGAATCGAGGAGAGGGGTGGGGTAAATCCACCATGGTGGAATCGAGGAGAGGGGTGGGGTAAATCCACCATGGTGGAATCGAGGAGAGGGGTGGGGTAAATCCACCATGGTGGAATCGAGGAGAGGGGTGGGGTAAATCCACCATGGTGGAATCGAGGAGAGGGGTGGGGTAAATCCACCATGGTGGAATCGAGGAGAGGGGTGGGGTTAATCCACCATTTGTGGAATCGAGGAGAGGGGTGGGGTTAATCCACCATTTGTGGATAGGAGGGGGGCTTGAAAGGGTTGATGGTGAAGAATTAGTTTGGGGTAGGGGATTGGTGGGATGGGGTGATGGTGGTGGGTTAAAGGGGTTTTTATTGATGAGTTCCGGTGTTATGATGGTGTTTTCATTTTTATTGTTGCTTCACCAACAACAACAACATTAATAACAACAACATCAATAACAACAACATCAACAACAACAACTATAACAAACCCCATTACTCCAAAACCACTTGAAAAAGTTTTGACTCCAAAGAAAAAAAAATTCTAAAAAACCTAAAGAAACCAAAAACCAAAAACACCCCTAAAAACCCTAAAAAAACCCCAAAACACCCCAAAACCATTACAAAACATCCTTGAGCACTCTCAAAACCACCCTATAGCCTCTTTAAACACCCCCAAAACACCCCAAAACCACCCCAAAGCCTCCTTAAACACCCCCAAAACACCCCAAAACCACCCCAAAGCCTCCTTAAACACCCCAAAACACCCCCAAAACACCCCAAAACCACCCCAAAGCCTCTTTAAACACCCCCAAAACACCCTAAAACCACCCCAAAACATTCCCCCAAAATGACCACAGCTACAAGAAGTTCATAGAGATGTCAGCTTGCCACCCCGAATATTCCTCCCGCCACCACTTCAACAACTTCGCCAAGGGACTCAAGTTGTCGGAGAAGGTGTGAGATGCATGCATGCATGGGGTGCATGGTGAGATGCATGCATGCATGGGGTGCATGGTGTGGTGCATGCATGCTAGGGCTGCGTGGTGTGGTGCATGCATGCCTTGGTACCTGGTTTTATACATGCATGCATGGGTGCATGTTGTTATTAATGCATGCATGGATGCATCGTTGAGGAGGTAGAATGGATGCATGCATGAATGCGTGAATGGCTGGATGGATGCATTATTTGTATTGCATTGATGTATTCTTAAAAAATACATTTGAAAAAAAAAA
>OX387260.1:4184011-4206511 GCA_947562095.1 Branchellion lobata
TATATATATATATATGGTAATTATAAATATATATATAACAACATTAATATTAATAAGTATACACAATAACAATAATAATGATAAAAAATGTACATAATAACAATAATAAAAATTAGTATTTATAATAACAATAATAATTGGAATAATAAATATATATAATAATAATAATAATAATAATTATTATTATTATTATTATTATTATTATTATAAATAGATATGACGTAAGTACATTGAATTAACTACGTCCAGACCTAGCATTGTTGTACGCCCTCCAATAACACTAACGCATTGTAACATCGTAAGTCAACAATGATTATTATCAGTTTCATAGTCGGAACAGTTGACTTTTTCATAATTAAGTTGACTCATTAATTAATATTAATTATTCTACCAATTAACAAGTATTCTTCCGTTCTATTTTAATTGGAATTTTAGGACTAATTAAAATAAAAAAATAAATCGCTTGAATCCGATCAAGGGATTGGATTTAAATGAAAGATGATTAAAAGTTATTTATTAATTAAAATAATTTAAAGTTATAAATCAATAAATTGGAAGATAATTTGAATTAATTAGTTTAGAAATCAATCGATTTATTAAGTGATGAACGTCGATGACACCTCATTAAAAGTCAACAGACATAATCAATTATGGAGTTTGTTTATTTTTCACTTTTTCAGTTACTTAATTAATTTATTTATTTATTTATCAATTTCCTAATTAATTAATTTATTTATTTATCAATTTCCTAATTAAAATATTTATTTGTTTATTTATCAGTTTTTTTTAATTTATTTATTTATGTTCACTTTTCCATTTATTTTTCCATTTATTTTATTGTTATTTATCATATTTTTAATTATTAATTTATTTAATTCAATTATTCGTTAATTTAATTTAATTTTCTTATCAATCAACTACTTGACCGACCCAAGAGGCACAACACAATAGAACAGAGGTAAAGGCAATTCAACGCCTGCTTTTTCCACTTTTCTTCGTCACCTTTGCTCTTCTGTTTATTTATTATCATTTTTATTTCTTTGTTTATTTTATTTTTTTGTTTATTTTTATTTCTTTGTTTATTTTTATTTCTTTGTTTATTTTTCTTTTTTTATTTATTTTTCTTTCTTTGTTTATTTTTTCTTTCTTTGTTTATTTTTATTTTTTTGTTTTAATTCTATACTTTTTTTTATTTTATTTTTTTTGCTGATTATTATTTTTTGTTACTTTTTATTGTTTTTATTTATTTATTTATTCATTTTTCGTTAATTTTTATTTATTATTTTATTATTGGTTTTTTAATAATTTTTTTTATTTTTAATTTTTATCGCTTATTCTTTTTATTACTTTAAATTTCTTTCTTCATTCATTGTGGCCTCGAAACTCTACGGGGTTGATGCCACTATAATAATATTCGTTTTTGTATTGTATTGTATTGTATTGTATTGTATTGTATTCATTCATTTTATTAAGTGGTTTATTATTATTATTATTTTTTTAATAATATTTGATAAATATATTTTTAATTTTCAAATTCACATTTTTATTTACTGAAGGTTCGTGCACTTTTCTTTTTTTTTTTCAAAAATATTTTCCCTTAAAATTGAATTTTATTATTATTATATTTTTTCAAATAAAAATTTATTATTTATTTTTTTTAATTAAAATGCATCTTAAACATTTCAAAACTATTATTTTTCTCTTCATTCTCTCGAAAAACTTTTATTTTGTTTTTTTTTCATAATTAACAATAATTATTTTTTTATTTTTCACCGATAAAATTTCAATTTTTCCTCGTTAATCCATTTTTTTTCTATATGACGTCACCTTTCAATGACTTTGTTGTCCCACTCTTAATGATTTATTTGTTTATTATTTATAAATAACCACAAACATAATTTTAAAATAGTCCAACCTAATTCAAAAATAACTTGATTTAATTCAAAAATAATTTGACCTTATTAAAAAATAACTTGACCTAATTCAAAAATAACTTGACCTAATTCAAAAATAACTTGACCTTACTCAAAAATAACTTGACCTAATTCAAAAATAACTTGACCTGGATTAAAAATAACCCAACCTGAATTCAAAAATAACTTGACCTAATTCAAAAATAACTTGACCCAATTGAAACTTACACCAATCCTAATTGGAACATCATCAGCTTCGAGTCAGTCAACACGTCACTAATTTCTAACTAGAGCACCTAATTAAAAAAGTAATCAGAAACCTTGTTGACCTACTAATTAAAACCAAACGGATCATCCATTAAAATCCTTTAATTTGGCAATAAACCCAACTAATTTGGTGATTAGACCAATTAAGTTGGTGATAAAACAAATTAATTGGGTGATAAAACAAATTAATTGGGTGATAAAACAATTAAGTGGGTGATTAGACCAATTAAGTGGGTGATTACGAACACCATTTCTTTCCACCACATCGCATGTCATGCACTGTTTTTACGATTTGTACCGAATTATTTCATTGAAAAACATTTTTTCTTCGTCTCAATCCGCTGTGAAACTTCGCCGCTCTACCAAGCAACAAATAACCATTATTATTATTTTTATTATTATTATTTATATTATTATTATTATTTATATTATTATTATTATTATTATTATTTATATTATTATTGTTATTATTACTATTATTATTATTATATGTAATTATTATCATTATTGTTAATAAATAACCATTTAATTGGTTGGTTGGTTAGTTATATCCGAGGCGAATCTTTTATAATTTGTTGGGTAATACACCCTTACGACACAGAGGCAAAAGCCGTCATCCTGCAGCAAATTTCTTCTCTCATTCCTTACTCCAGACGTCCTCATTTTGAGCAATCAGCGCTATACAAATGCTTTGATTAGATTAGATTAATTACCTGTCAAACAGGTGTTTTGCAGGTAAGATATAACGTCATTAATCGCACTGATGAACCAATTAACGCGTCAACTCAGCAACTTGATTATAATAGTTACTAATGAAAATCTAACCGAATCATTTTATAGCGCTGATTAAACACCGTTCAATGGTTATGGAATAATACAATACAACACAACACAATACAACAAAATACAATGCAATACAATAAAACACAATACAATATAGTAAAATACAATACCATACAAACACGAATATTATTATAGTGGCATTAACACCGTAGAGTCTCGAAATAATGGTTTGAATCGTTATAATTCTGGTTCTTTTATTGAGGAAATTAAAAAAAATTGTGAATTGACGAAAAATTGAAGGTTTTCAAAAGGAGAGAAGATTTTGTATGCGAGCCTAGTGGGAGGATGACACGGCTTCGAAGTAGCGGTGTGGATGAAAGGAGGTGGTGGAAATATGAATGAAAAATAATAATAATAATAATAATAATAATAATAAGTAATAATAAGAATAAGATTTAATAATAATAATCATAAATAAAAAATAATTATAATAGTAAATAATAATAATGATGATGATAATAATAGTAATAATAATAATAATAGTAATAATAATAATAATGATAATAATAATAATAATAATAATAATAATAAAATAATAATTATAATGAAAATTATAATAAATAATTATAATTGATTAAAAAAATAATCATTAATAATGAATAATAATAAATAATAAAACAAATTAAATTGTAAAAATAACACTAAAAATACAATCGATAGGAAGATGTGGTTTTAGTAGGTTGGAGGATGGAAGGATGGAAGGAAGGATGGAGGATGGAAGGATGGAAGGAAGGAAGGATGGAAGGAAGGAAGGATGGAAGGAAGGAAGGAAGGAAGGAAGGAAGGAAGGAAGGAAGGAAGGAAAGAAAGAAGGAAGGATGGAAGGAAGAATGGAAGGAAGGAAAGAAGGATGGAAGGAAGGAAGGATGGAAGGAAGGAAGGATGGAAGGAAGGATGGAAGGAAGGATGGAAGGAAGGAAGAATGGAAGAATAGAAGGAAGGATGGAAGGAAGGAAGGAAGGATGGAAGGAAGGAAGGATGGAAGGAAAGAAGGATGGAAGAAAGGAAGGATGGAAGGATGGAAGGAAGGAAGGAAGGAAGGAAGGAAGGACCGATAAAACGAAAATGCGGACATTATTAAGGGATGATCGTTTGTAGAGACGAACGAGGGTGTTGTCAACAAAATCATAATAAAAATAACTCAACAAGAATAATAATAAATGTTGATGCTAAAAATAATAATAATAATAATAATAATGATAATTGTTGATGCTAATAATAATAATAATAATGATAATAATAATAAACATAATAATAATAATAATAATAATAATAATAATAATAATAATAATAATAATAAACATAATAATAATAATAATAATTGTTGAAGCTAAAAATAATAATAATAGAATTATTTTCATTATTTTATTTCATATGCATAGGTAGGAAGCGATTGAATGGAAGGTTCTAAGAAGCTTTCATTATTCTCCATCCAATCATCACCTCCCTCTCCGGGACTTCTCGAACACCAAACCTCGAAGACCCCAGTCCAACCCTAACCCTACTCTAACCCTTATCCCTACCCTAACCTTAAACCCTAACCCCTACCCTAACCCCTACCCTAACCCCCACCCTAACCCTACCCTAACCCCCACCCTAACCCTACCCTAACCCAACCCTAACTCAATTCTAACCCAATCTTAACCCCCCATAGAATTCCTTATTCACCATAACACATCAATACCCCTGATTCATCCCATCCAAAAAACCCCAATTCACCAAAAAACAAATTTCCCCAAAAACCACCATCCAATACGCTCCAATTCACCAAAACCCCTCCCTACCTCGATCACTAAAACCCCCAAAAGTAAATTTTCTAAGAGAACACCCCCAAATATTTCACCCACTTCCTGTTTTTTTCTCTCCAAAAGCCTTAACACTTACCCAAATTTACCCAATTCACCCAAAGATCCACCCAATTCACTCACCCCAGTCGCCTTTCACCCCAAAGCCTCAACCCTAACCCCACTTCACCATTTTTACCCAAAGCTACACCCACTTTCCCCCCTTCCATCAAGCCTGCCTGGTGAGGAGGGCGAGAGCCTTAGAGAGGTTGGTGACGGCGGTGGCGGCGTCTTCGTACTGCAGTGCCGAGTTGGCGTACTTGCAGTACTTCATCGCCTGCGCAAACGCCTCTGGAGGCACCACAGAAGCTGCTGTGTGGCCGCTACTACCGCCACCGCCACTGCTGCTGCTGCTGCCGATGGTCATGCCTGCTAGCTTGCTGCTTGCTGCTGCTGCTGCTGGCTTTGCTGGGTGGGTTTCTGGTGGGTGGATTGATGGGTGAAGATAATGGTGGGTGGGTGGATGAGTGGGCGGTGGGTGAGAGTGGGGAGTGGGTGAAAGGTGGTTGTATTGTTAGTTGAGCAAAGAATGCTTGTCTTGTAATAAATTTACGGAGTGTTATATATATATATATATATATATATATATATATATATATATATATATATATATATATATATATATATATATATATATATATATATATATATATATATATATATATATATATATATATATATATATATATATATATATATATATATATATATATATATATATATATATATATATATATATATATATATATATATATATATATATATATATATATATATATATATATATATATATATATATATAAAATGACAATAATAATAATAATAGGTGTGATGAGTGGTGGTCTTGTGAGGGATGCGAGGGGGCTTTGGTGAAAGAAGGTGAACGTTGTAAAAGTTGGTGAATGAAAAAATATGAAAAAAAAAATGAAAAAAAAAATCCATCACCATCTCTTCTGCATCCGCACCAACACTCACCATGAGAGGGTGTGGGGAAGGAAGGGTAGGAAGAGGAAGAAGAAGACGAGGGGTAACCTGATTGGCCAGGAGGCGGTTGCTGGCTCGAATGTGATTGGCCGCCCGGTGAGATGGACCTCTTGGGCTGGTTGAACTGGTAGTCTGGAGTGTGGAATAAGCAATGAAAATCGAAAAATAAAAATAAAACGAAGAATAACAATAATAATTATCATTTTAATGTAATAATAATAATAATAAAAATAATAATAATAATAATAATAATAACAATAATAATAACTTTAATAATAATAACAATCATCATCATCATCATAACAATAATAATAATAATAATAATAATAACAATAATAATAATAATAATAATAATAATAATAATACAAAACAATAAGAATGCGAATATCATTATAGTGGCCTTAACCCCGTCAAGTTTAGATAATAATAACAATATTTTTTCAATTTCAATATTATTTTAATGTATTCTTATTATCAATATAATCAATATTAATATAATTATTATTATTATTATTATTATAATTAAAATTATAATTATAATAATTATTATTATCTATATTATTATTATTATTGTTGTTATTGTTATTCATCGAAGCGCCCACCAGCCGAAATGCCCAGCTCTTCAGCTGCCTCCGCAAGGGGTCCTGGTTGCGGAGTGGATCCCACCTTTGGAATGACAATAATAATTTTTTTTTTAATTATTATTATTATTATTATTATTATTATTATTATTATTATTATTATTATTATTATTATTATTATTATTATTATTATTATTATTATTATTATCATTATTATTATTATTATTATTTAAAAAAAAATGATATGGATAATAATGAAAATAATAAATATTATAATACTAATAAAAAATGATTAAAAAATAATTATTGAAAAAGTAAAATAAAATAAAAATGATAAAAATAATAATGAAAATAATAATAAAAATAATAATGAAAATAATAATAATAACAATAATAACAATAACAGCGCTGCAGCACCTTGAGGCAGTTGTGGATGTAAGCTGCCTTCCACTTGGCGTATCGTCTGCTCTTGTCCACCTGCGCGCCATTATTACGATGATATTAACTATTACAAAATTAATTATTATTCTTGGTATTATTCTTCATAATATAAACAAAATAATGAACCAAAATTATTATTATTATTATTATTGTTAATGTTATTAAGCTTGTTATATTTATTATTATCATCATTATCATTGTACTTATCGTTATTATTATTATTATTACTGTTATTATTTTTTTTAATTCTTATCATCATTATCATCATCATCATCATCATCATCATTATTATTATCACTATTATTATTATTATTATTTATTATTATTATTATTATTATTATTATTATTATTATTATTATTATTATTATTATTATTATTATTATTATTATTATTTCACGCTCACCTCCTCGGAGAGTTCGCCGAAGGTGGTGAGGACGTCGAAGAGCATGGAGGAGGTGTAGAAGGCCTTCACCACATTCCTTCATGGGAACCGCAAGTAATATTATCATTATTATCATTATCATTATTATTATTATTATTATTATTATTATTATTATTATTATTATTATTATTATTATTATTATTATTATTATTATTATTATCATTATTATCATTATTATTATTATTATTATTATTATTATTATTATTATTATTATTATGTTTATTTTCATTATCATTATTATTATTATTATTATTATTATTATTATTATTATTATTATTATTATGTTTATTTTCATTATCATTATTATTATTATTATTATTATTATTATTGCTATTTTATATTGAATATTATTATTCTTAAGCTTATTATTAATAATATTCATTTTTATTATTATTATTCTCAATTTTTTCATTACTGTTATTATTATTATTATTATTATTATTATTATTATTATTATTATTATTATTATTATTGTATTATCATTATCCTAACTAGATACCCATAGCAGAATCACCCTTGCATAATTTCCTCCAACAATACAACCCCTACAACAAAACCACCAATACCACCAACACCAAAAACACTACCAACATAACTAACAACAACACTAACAACACCAATACTAACATCAACATCCCCAACACTAACAACAACACTAACATCAACATTAACATCAACACCACCAACAACACCCACTTGCTTCCAACAACACCAACAACACCAACAACACCAACATCACCAACATCACCAACACCACCAACAACACCAACAACACCAACAACACCAACATCACCAACATCACCAACACCACCAACAACACCAACAACACCAACACCACCAACACCTCCAACAACACCCATTCACTTCCCGGCGTTTCCCTTGCGGTCCTCGGTGTCGGCGTAGAAGAAGAGTTTGAAGGCGAAGTCCTCCACATGTGCTTGTCCCACCAACTCCGTCTTGATCGAATCATTGTCCCCCAACTGGGTCTTCATCTGGAGGGAGGAGGGAGTTAGGGTTGGGTGAAAAATTTGGGTGTTTTGGTGGGTGTTGAAGGTGTTTGGTGGGTGTTGTGGGTGTTTTGGTTGGTGTTGATGGTGTTTTGATAGGTGTTTGGTGGGTGTTTGGTGAGTGTTGGGGGTGTTTGGTGAGTGTTGGAGGTGTTTGGTGGGTGTTGTGGGTGTTTGGTGGGTGTTGGGGGTGTTTGGTAGGTGTTGGGGGTGTTTGGTGGGTGTTTGGTGAGTGTTGGAGGTGTTTGGTGGGTGTTGGGGGTGTTTGGTGAGTGTTGGAGGTGTTTGGTGGGTGTTGTGGGTGTTTGGTGGGTGTTGGGGGTGTTTGGTGAGTGTTGGGGGTGTTTGGTGAGTGTTGGGGGTGTTTGGTGGGTGTTGGGGGTGTTTGGTGAGTGTTGGGGGTGTTTGGTGGGTGTATAAGTAAGTGTCAGAGGTGTTTCAATAGCTAAAATAAAGGCTTTCTGTGTAAATAAGAGGTTTGGATGGGTGAAGGTAAGAGGAAAATTAGAGAGTTTGTGGGAAATAAGTGAGAATTGGGTGGAGTTGGTTGAGTGATTTTTATGAAGGGCTGCAATGGTTGGTTTCTCCATCATGATAATCACTCTTAAACATCACCATCCTCCTCCTCCTCCTCCTCCTCCTCCTCCTCCTCCTCCTCTTCCTTAGCTTTCTTCTTTTCAAAATCATAATCGCCATCACTACATCATCACCATCATCCTCATCAGCATCACTATCATCATCATCATTATTAGCATTATCATCATCATCATCATCATCATCATCATCATCATCATCATCATCAGCCCCATCATCCTCATCAGCACCATCATCATCCTCATCATCATCATCATCATCATCATAAGCACCAACAGTTTCGAGGTAGGACATGAGGTTTCTAAGGAAGTCTCTGCACTCAGGACTCTTCTTGTCAATTTCCATTCCCTTCTGCATGGCATACAGTCTGCCTGTGTTTGTGTGTGTGTGTGTGTGTGTGTGTGTGTGTGTGTGTGTGTGTGTGTGTGTGTGTGTGTGTGTGTGTGTATGTGTGTGTGTGTGTTTGTTCAAATACAATCATATCATAACCATATGATTGATTTCAATTTCACACTCCTTCATTATACTCCTCTCACTGATTTTACCAACAAACCACCCACAATCACCACCAAACCACCCACAATCACCACCAAACCACCCACAATCACCACCAAACCACCCACAATCACCACCAAGCCACCACACCCACTTACAGTAGTAAGCTAACACAGGATCTCTGGAGTCTTGTTCTGCAGCAGTCTTCAGGTAGTGTTGAATGGGCTTGAAATTGGCTGGCACGTCTGTTAACAGGTTCGCCATCTTTGGTGGGGAACACATTTTCGTAAAAAATCTTAAAAATAACTAGAGGTTTTTCTTTATAAGAAATTTAAAAAAAATTTTGTTATATGCTTTTTCAGTACGTTTTTGTATATTTCTCGATTGAGAAAAAACGCATTTTTGGGTGAAAACTGAATTTGCAGAATCATATGACAAAACCCAACATCTTATCAAGTAAAAAAACATTATTTAAAAATTTTAAGAATTACACCTTCTCAAGTAGGAAGTTTTATTAGAAAAAAAAGGATCACTGAAACTAAGGTGTTCAGTTTTAAACACTGATAAAGCACTTGATGAAAAATAATTTTTAAAAATAGTACCTCGACCAATAATATTTTAATCCTTTGAAAAAATCAACGAAAACAAAAAAAATTTAGTTTTATTTCAAAGCAATGGTTCCTTTTTTATGTTATTTTCAAAAATTTATATTGTGAATCATCAATTAAAAAAAAATAATAATAACAGAAACACACGATTCGGATTCTTCAGTTTTATCTCCTTCACCTTTATTTTCAAACCACCTCCTGTTTCTTCCTCCCTATCCTCCTTCTCCCCCTCCTTTTCCTCCTCCTCCTCCTTCTCCTTCTCCTCCTCCTCCTCCTCCTCCTCCTCCTCCTCCTTCTCCTCCTCCTCCTCCTCCTCCTCCTCCTCCTCCTCCTCCTCCTCCTCCTCCTCCTCCTCCTCCTCCTCCTCCTCCTCCTCCTCCTTCTCCTCCTCCTCCTCCTCCTCCTCCTCCTCCTCCTCCTCCTCCTCCTCCTCCTCCTCCTCCTCCTCCTCCTCCTCCTCCTCCTCCTCCTCCTCCTCCTCCTCCTCCTCCTCCTCCTCCTCCTCCTTCTCAAACCACCCCAATTCCTTTCCCTCCTTCTCCTTTCTCCGCAAACCACTTCCTTTTCTCTCCTCTCAGATGGCAGACCCAGAAGGGTAGGCCATCTTGAAAGCCTTGACAACATCAGGATCCAAAAGTTTGACGCCATCAAGCTGGTTGCCAAGGGTGATCCAGTTGTCTTCGGTGTTGTGTGGTCTTCCAAACAGCTCCAGTTTCCTTGTTCCAGGCGATAGTCGTTCAATGATGCCGTAAATCTCGTCTGGTTTGTGGCTGGTGGCCCTGACTTCAGAGACAATGACGTCACAGTCAATACCCTTGTTCACTTTTGGATTTCCTTTGACGCCCACCAAACAGTGCTCCTGTGGTGTGGTTGAGTGTGGTGTGGTGGGGTGTTGTGTGGTGGAGTGTGGTGTGGTGTGGTGTAGTGTGGTGTGTGGTGTGGTGTGGTTAATTGTGGTGTGAGTGAATATAGTGTGGTGTGGTTAAGTGTAGTGCGGTGTTTTGGTGGTGGGTTATGGGTTGAAGTGATGAATGCGAACATGAATTCCCAGATGCTAAACAATCTCTAACATAAAGCGAAAAACCACACCACACATCAGCCACACCACACATCAGCCACACCACGCATCAACCACACCACACATCAGCCACACCACATATCAGCCACACCACGCATCAACCACACCACACATCAGCCACACCACACATCAGCCACACCACACATATCAGCCACACCACGCATCAACCACACCACACATCAGCCACACCACACATATCAGCCACACCACGCATCAACCACACCACGCATCAACCACACCACGCATCAACCACACCACACATCAGCCACACCACGCATCAACCACACCACACATATCAGCCACACCACGCAGCAACCCCACAAGAAGCACATTCCATCACACCACATTACACTACACCACACCATGAAAACCACATCCCATCACACCTCACCACATGTCAACCCCACCACATCACACCACACTTACACTCACCACACCACACCACACCACACCACACCACACCACACCACACCACACCACACCACACCACACCACACCACACCACACCACACCACACCACACCACACCACACCACACCACACCAGCCCCACCACACCGGCCCCACCACACCGGCCCCACCACACCAGCCCCACCACACCACACTACGCAACACCCCAGGTACTTTTCCATGGTTGAGCCAATGCCCAGTCCTTCCTGTCCGGATGATCCTTTGTAACTGATTGGTTTTCACCCATATCACCTCATCCACCCTCTCGTACCCCCACAAGGTCAAACACTCTCTCCCCAACTCCATGGCTCTACCCGTAACCCATAGAAAAATGTATCCTGGGTGATGGTGGAAAAATGGTGGATGGGGAAGGATGGAAAAAAAATTGGGGAAAGGTATGAGGAAGTGGAGTTAGAGTAAAGGTGGATTTGATATCACCAAATCCGTCTCTTCAGCCACACATTCACCCATTCGCCACCATCATCCACCACCAGTCACCACCAGCCACCACCAGCCACCACCAGCCACCACCAGCCACTACCGGCCACCAGCAGCCACTACTACAAGCTACCAATTCCTTTTTCCCTATCTCCCCCACCAATCCATCACCCACAACTCACTACTCCCCCTTCTTCCCCCCCCCCTTGTAATCCACCACCAACCATCGTCTTGCAACACAGGCACATTCAATTTCCTCATTTCCTCATCTGACATGGTGCCATAGGGCAGTTCCATGTGGATGTCCCAGGGAGGATCAGCCATCACCACCGAGAACTTGCCCAAAATGGCCATATTAAAATTTCTGAGGTCGCATTGAATCCACTGGGGAGGATATAGAACACTCTGGAAAGAGTTATTTTTTGGTTTTTCCACTTTGGTTGAATCAGCTTTCTTGGCAGAAGTGTTAGTGGCGGGAGGGTTGCTGCTGACGATGGTGGAGATGGAGTCGGAAGAGGAGGAATAGTCAATTTGGTAGTGCACGTACTTGCATGTTTCCATGTGGAAACAAGTGTTGAGGAAAGAACAGTCTCCTAGACTCTCGTCGGTGTGCTGGTGGATGATCTTGCGGAAGTGGAGCTTGTCACACGTGACGTTGTACTTGGAACAATCAGACCGGGTGCCATGACGACAATACTCACGCACTCGACGACCCCCCTTCGACATGAACTTCTCATTCCGCTTGCTTTCAAGCGCTGTGGGTGTCTTGAGCAGCTGGTAAATCTCCTCCAAACTTTTGTTCCCTTCCTTATCCATGGCCGACTGCATCGACAACAGGTCTTCCAGCGACGTGTTTGACTTCAAGGCCTCTGACTGCAGAAAGTGGTTATTCTTTGAACGCATTTTTAACTTAGAATTTAGAACAGATGCAAGAATGAGTCTGAAAAGAATAAATGAAAAGGATTGTATCATAGGCAACTATTTTTACAAAAGTGAAATTTTTAATGATTATTGAAAAGGAGTATGTTGCATTAACCTTCTTGGGTACTTTTACAGGCTTGGTCTCCACCACCACCTCTTCATTGCTGGGCCTCTTTTTGCCCACTCCAACTTCTTCAACTTCTTTAACTTTTTTTTCCGCAATGACAGCTTTATCGTCGCAGTTTGATACAATGACTGGTGTTTTCGTTTCATCTTGTATGTCTGGAAGTTTCACAACTTGAGTCGTCAACTGTGGCTCTTCTTGCACTGCCGAAGGTGCTGGAGTTTCTTTAGGAACTACAGGTTTTGGAGTTTCAATGGTACTCGATGTGATGTTTTTGGTTTTTGCAATAAGTTCTTTTCTTGCGGCAATCTTTTCTCTCAAACTCAACTGTTTGCTTTTTAGGGCTTGGAGTTCATTCCACGCTTCACTCATTTTGAGTGGATTGAATATAAAAACGCTTGGACAAGATTATAAGTTTGAATGCGCTATATAAACGATTCAATTAGATTAGAGTGGTTGAATATATTTTTCTTACTTAAGTTTACTTTTAACTTATCAATTTTAGTATTCAGTTTACTCAGTTCTTGAAAATTGTATTTTTGTGAATATGTATTTTGGAATAAATTGCAAAAATATCACAATAAAACAAGTTGGACTTATAAACAACTTATTCAGAAATTTGTAACAAGTAGTTACTTTTAATTTTAATAATCTATTCTACAGTCTTGATCACAGAATGCCTTTGCTGAGAGATCGCGTTGCTATAGCTCTGAAAAGGGTTTGTTCCGATAAGGATAGAAAAGAAACTAAGACAAAGAAAATGCGATTTTGTGATGAGGATTGCACATGGACGGCTCATGACAAACTCCTCTTGATTCATGGACTAAGGCTGTTGGTTTTCGTAGATATCAGTACTTTATTTTATAATTTTGGTAAAATTATTTCATCACATTATTTTCATCAATTTGTTTTTTTTTTCATATATCGCTTTCAAGTGTTATCGTTTTTAATTCATTCAAATTTTCTTCAAGATTTGGAATAAATAAAGTTGATGAAATTAGAGAAAACCTTTTACCGCAGTACTCCAGCCAAGAGGTAATTCATCTGTTCAATTTTTGTTTTTTTTTTATTCTCTATTCGATTTCATTTTATATTTTCGAATATTTTTTTAATAATTTTTTTTTCAATTTTTATTTTATTTCAATCAGTTGAAAATTTTCATGGACCAATACAAGAAAAGTCCTGAAGGTTCCAAAAATTCAATTTAATTTTTATAATTAATTATTATTCCATAATAAAAAGTTTATAATTATATAATCAGACTTAAATACATTGTTGAATCAATCATTCTATTAATTATTAATTATTAATTCAATTCTTTCATATTTTTAATTAGCTCATATTATTTTTTTATTAATTTACTAAGCTGGTATTCTTCATACAACCAACCAACCCTCCATAGATGCAGGAATTGACAAGAAAAAAAATGACCACAAAATAAAATTTTTGAAAGTCAGTTAGAGTTATTTTTTATTATCTTTATAAAATTCATTGATTGATTATTTTATAATTTTTCAATTATTTGGTGGTTAATTATATATAATTAATAAATCAATTTGCTGACTGCTTGGTGGAAAACCCAAAAGTCACTTTTTTTTTCTCAAAAAGTCACATCTGATCAAATCAACTGAGTTTTATTGAAGCTAATTACTACTGTCATCATTACAATCGCTCATATGCTTTTAATCTATGACTTGTATTCAATTAAAATTCTAATTTAATTGATTAATTAATTAATTAATTGAAAGAAATGGAAAGGGGTCTTCCAGAAGCTCATGACAGGCCTCCCTGACTACTCCTCATGCATTGTCCAGGTTGCCATCACCTCCTATTATTGAAAAAAATTCTTTTTTTATTGGTTTTTATACATTTTTTGTTTTTAATAATTTTTTTCTTAATATTTTTTTTTACTTTTTTTTTCTTTTTCTGCACCACATTCGCCACCACATCCAATCGTCCAATAGGCTTTTGAGGACTTTCTAGAGTCTTTCATATCGACCAATGATCTTTTGCTGAAAGAGTCACATGATCAATCTGAGCATCCTGATTGGCTGGCCTTGTATGATTACATCCTCTGTTTATTGGCCAATGAATCTACACTGCCTCATCTTGGAACTATTGGTTGGTGGGTGGTTATGGATGGATTAATGGGTGGTGGTGGATGGATTGATGGATGGTGATGGATGGATTGATGGCTGGATTGATGGATGGGTTAATGAATGGATAGATGGATGGATTGATGGGTGGTAATAGATGGATTGATGGATTGAGGGGTGGGAATGGAGGGATTGAGGGTTGGTAATGGATGCATTGATGGGTGGTGGTGGATGGTGATGGGTGGATGAGTTAGTGGGTTGAAATGGGTTGGTTGGCGGGTGGAGGGGGGTTATGGGTGGATGAAAATGGGTTTGTTGGTGGGTGGAGGGGGATTTGTTGGTGGGTGTTTGATTTAGATATATTTCAAGGAGCTTTTATTAAAATTAGTATCCAATGTTACAATTTAAAAACAATTATGTATGAAATATTTCATAATTCTTATAATACTTCATTCAAATCCTCGCTGCCACCATCACCTTAAAGAGTCCAGGGTGATGTTGCATCTCTTGGATGACATGAAGGCAAGCCTTACAGGGACCAACCTGAAAGACCAACATAACTTCATCCAATCATTCTCCAACTCTACGTTACTTTTTTCGTCATCGTCATCATCATCAGCAGCAGCAGCAACATCATCAGCAGCAGCAGCAGCAACAGCAACCTCGTCAACAGCAGCAGTAGAAACATCGTCAACAGTAGCAGCTCCAGCAACATCATCATCATCAGCTCCAGCAACATCATCCTCATCATCATCCTCAGCAGCAGCAGCAGCAGCAACAACATCATCATCATCATCATCATCATCATCAGCAGCAGCAGCAATCTCATTTTCGTCATCACAACAACCCACAGAAGAAAACACAAACGGTTAAAATAATCGTATATCAGGCTTCCTTGCTTCATGCATCATTTGTATATTTATTGATTTACATTCAATCATAATTTGATGTTTTTGGAATTCAATTTTTTATAAATGAAAGTTTCCTTTTCCACAAATTTCAGTTAATATCGTTAAACTACATTATTAATCTTATCTAATCTAAGTATTCACATTTTATTTGAATTTTCATAATTAAATAATTATTCTCGGCTGATTAATTATTCATGAATAATTTTATATTCATGAATAATTTTATATTCATGAATAATTTAATTTTCATAGCTTATTATTATTATTTATGCCCTTCCAGGTACCTATAGTGAGACGATTCCTGCATCAGTTGTCATCATCATCAAGTCGCATTCAAGTGTTGAAAAGAATATTGGAGAATCAAGAAATAATAGTAATAGTTATAAAAATAATAATAATAACAATTCTAAAAAAATTAAAACACCAGGAAAACCAAAATCCGTGAATTTTTGTCTTAACCCTCTGGAAATACCACAAAATTTACTTTATCCTAATTTTTCCCAATAAAAAAAATCTTCAATTGTTTGAATTATTATTTTTTTGACTGGAAATGAAATAATAAAACTAAGCTCATTCTCTTTTTACGAGTTAAGCGCTCGAAGATTTTTCAACTTGCCGAATGCTATGCTCAATATTTAGGTTTGTGAGACCGATCCATCATTTTGAAACTTAAGCATGGATTTTATGAGAGATATGGACGATGGTGAGCTTAAAATTTTTAGTGTTTAATTTTATTTTTTTTAATAAATAGCTTCGTATATTTTATCTGAAAACAAACATGGAAAAAGAATGAGACAATAAAGTTTATATGGTGAAGAGAAGGTGATTTAAAATTAACAATGTCGCAGACGTCAATGAGGAGGTGACCCCTGACTTGTGGCAAGAGGCCGCATGGCTAGTGATCAGCTCGTACTTCGATGAAAAAGGTGGCGATGGCAACTACTTCGTCTAAGACTTAAGTCTAACCAAAATATGTTCAAAATATTTATAATGAAAATGATCCAAACCTTCTCATCTCAATCACCTTACGTCTTCTTTATCCCAATGAAGGCCTCGTTAGACAACAGTTGGATTCCTTTGACGAGTTCATCCAGATGTCTATCCAACGGATTGTGGATGACACTCCACCCATTGAGATCCAGTCTGAGGTGCAACACTCTTCTGGAACCATTGAAAAACCTGTGAGTACTTTTTTAAAAAGTCATTGAGAGGCTTTTACTCTGTTTCAATCACATCCACATCTTTAATGTCTTCTAATCACTCACTTTTTTTTTATATCCCAACAAAAGTTTTCAACTTTTATGACACCTCAATTTTTTTTGTTTCATTGTCTCAATCATCCTTTTTACTCCGCCACAACGCTTCACAACTCTCCAACAACCCCACAAAACCCCATAAAACTCCACCCCTGCACTACTACCACGCCCCCACAGACACACTACCAGATCAAGTTTGACCAGATCTATCTCTCGAAGCCTACCCACTGGGAGAAGGACGGAGTTCCCCATGCCATGATGCCAAATGATGCCCGCCTCCGCAACCTCACCTACTCTGCTCCTCTCTACATCGACATCACCAAGAAGGTACTGGGAAAAGCAAACTCAGCTTTTTATTTTGGATTTTTATTGTTGTTTTTAATTTTTATTTGTTTAAATTTTCTTATATTAAAAGTTAATTTATGGTTCGAATACATTTGAGTTTCATTATTAATATTGAATGTTAGTTTCAGAATATTTCTTTTTTTATTTTTGATCAATACCATCACACACTTTCATCGCATTACCCCTTAAATTTTCACCAAAAGAATTCACCATAAAACCACCATTAATCCACCACCCTCTTTGACAGATATGGAAGGAGGGGGAAGAGGCGACAGAGAAGAAACACAAGATGACCTACATTGGCAAGATTCCCATTATGCTTCGTTCCTCTTACTGCCTCTTGTGTGGTCTCTCTGGTGGGTGGGTAGGTGAAGAGGAGGAGGAGGAAGAAGAGGAGGAGGAGGAAGAGGAGGAGGAGGAGGAGAAGGAGGAGGAGAAGGAGGAGGAGGAGGAGGAGGAGGAAGAGGAGGAGAAGGAGGAGGAGAAGGAGGAGGAGGAGGAGGAGAAAAGAAAGAGAAGAAAAAGTAGAATGGATGAATAGCTAGAAGTTTTCAAAAGCCAGTTACAAGTTAAAAGTTACAGATCACATTTTCTCACTCTTCATCACCCGGCCATCACTTTCCTTTTCTGAATCCTTATCACCTTTTTATCAGTTTATACACTTCTCATTCACCATCTTTTCCACATCTTTATTTTTTCACAATTTTTTCTTTCTTCATTTTTCACCAATCCATTTCTCTCACCCATCATTCCTTTTTTTCCACCAATTTCCACCCATTTCCCACCAATTTTCACCCATTTACACCCATCACCCCCACAGACAGGGATTTGACGGAGTTGAACGAGTGTCCTCTAGACCCAGGAGGATACTTCATCATCAACGGCTCCGAGAAGGTCATCATTGCCCAGGAACGCATGGCCACCAACACCGGTGAGTGCATCGGGTGGTGAGGGGGTGGGTAGTGAACACATGGGTAATTGGGTGTAGGTGATAAAGGTGGGGTGGTAGGGTGTAGTGGTGGGCACATCGGGGTAACCGGGAGGTGGTGACAACAATGGATGGGATGAGTCGACAACATTTTGTGACAACCATTAAAATTCAATTTTACCCCAAACTAAATTTCCCCCAAATCAAATCTCCCCTAAACCATCTTTTTTTCAAACCACCCAAACATAATTATTTTCAAACCAGCCTTTCACCGCCAAATCTCTTCCAAACCCCCCAAAAGTCTAACCCAATTTTCCTCCTTCCCTCTCCGTCTCCCCCCTCCTTCCCCATCTCCCCCCTTCTTCCTCCCCGTTTCCCCCACCCTCTTTCCATTTCCTCTCCCCCCTCTCCTCATTTCCCCACTCCCTTTCCATTCCCCCTACCCCCCCATCCTCCAGTCTACGTGTTCCAGCAGAAGGACTCCAAGTACGCCTACAAGGCGGAAGTACGTTCTTTCCTCGAGAATTCTTCCCGCTCCGCCAGCACCATGTCCGTCAACCTCCTTGCCAAGTCGGGCAGTGTCAGTGGGGGGGTGATGTTGAGGATTGGCTGTAGAAGGGGGGGGGGGGTGGAAAAACACACGTGTACGCGTACGCACACACACACTAAATCATACATACGCACACACAAAAACATATATACCTATATATGCACACACACACACACACGCACACACACACACACACACTAAATCATACATACACACACAGGGGATAAACGCAGGGGTGGGGCAGAGGATAGTGGCGGTCCTGCCCTACATAAAACAGGAGATCCCCATCTTCATAGTCTTCCGAGCCCTCGGCTTCGTGTCCGACCGCGACATCCTTGAACATATAGTCTACAACTTTGATGATCCCGAGATGATGGAGATGGTGGGTGGTGGTGGTGGTGGTGGTGGTGGTGGTGGTTTTGGGGGTTTTTTTGTGGTTTAAGGGGTTTTTTGGTGGTTTTGGGGGTTTTTGTGGGGTGTTTTTTTTTGGTGATTTTGGGGTTTTAGGGTGGTGTGGTGTAGAGGTACTTGCGCCTTTGATGTCGCTGAATGTGTGTGTATGTCTGTCTTCTTATAAACCAAACCACACCATTCAACTCCCTCCATCAACCAAACCACCACCCAAAACCTCGACAAACCCCACACCCCAAAAAAAAAAAAAAAAAAAAAAAATCTAAACCTACATTCCAAAAACTCTAAAAACCCAAACTTTTTTTCACCATTGACACCAAAAAAAACCCCCAACAACCCCCGACCACCATCAGGTGAAGCCGTCAATTGACGAGGCGTTTTGTGTGCAGGAGCAGAACGTGGCGTTGAACTTCATCGGGTCTCGGGGGGCTCGGCAGGGTGTGACGAGGGAGAAGAGGATCAAGTACGCCAGAGAGATTCTGCAGAAGGAAATGCTCCCTCACATCGGTATCTCCGACTTCTGCGAAACTCGCAAGGCCTATTTCCTCGGGTGGGTGAATGGGTGGATGGGTGGGCGGGTGTCCGGAGGATGGGTGGGCGGGTGTCCGGAGGATGGGTGGGTGTCTGGGGGATGGGTGGGTGCCTGGGGGATGAGGGGGTGGATGGGTGGGTGTTTGAGTGTTTGGGAGATGGGTGGGTGGGTGGATGGGTGTTTGAGGGATGGGTGGGATGCGTTGTAGGGTGGGTTGGTGGCTTCAGAGGGGAAATGGGGTTTTTAGGGGTGTTTTTAAGCCTTTCAACCAATACTTCTGGAACCACCACCACAAACCAACCCTCCACCCATCACCCAAAAAATCTTACATTAAACCACTCATCCACAAACCAATCCGTATCTACAATTCACCGCAAACCAACCAACTTCCCTCCCCCCTTCCCCATTCACCACAACCACCATTCTCATCTTTACCTCCACCCTTCAATCCACCACAAGCCACCATTCCCAATCTTACTCCCTCCCTCCTCCATCCACCCCAACCACCATCTATCAACTCTCCAGCCACCCCCACTCCTCGATCCATTCCAAACCAGCATCTTTCAACCCATCTCCACCACCACCCCACTCATCCCCATCCATCCTCACTCATTTCCACCACCACTCCACTCATTCCCATCTATTCCCACCCACCCCATTAGGTACATGGTGCACCGATTGTTGATGGCAGCCATGGGCAGGCGTTCGGTGGATGACAGGGATCACTATGGCAACAAGAGGCTTGATCTGGCCGGTCCTCTGCTCGCCTACCTTTTCAAGGGGTGGGTGGGAAGATGGGTTACATGAGTTGAGGAGGAGGGGGGGGGAGGGGGGGAGATGGGGAGCGGGTTACGTGAGTTGAGGGGGGTGGAAGAGTGGGGTATGCGTTGGGTGAGTAGATGGTGATTGGGGGTGATTGAGTTTGTGGGTGAAAAGATAGCTGGAAGGATCGCTGAGTCGATCAAACTGCCATCGTGCTAATCACACTTCTGAATAATTCGCAACAAAACCTTCCACTCTTCACGACCCTGCCACTCAACAACCTCCTCTCATCCATCCCCTTTTTTTTTCCCTCATTCTTCCACCCCTCCCACCCATTCTTCCACCCCTTTCACCCATTCTTCCACCCTTTTCACCCATTCTTCCACCCTTTTCACTCATTCTTCCACCCCTCCCACCCATTCTTCCACCCCTTTCACCCATTCTTCCACCCCTTTCACCTATTCTTCCACTTTTTTTACCCATTCTTCCACCCTTCTCATCCATTTTTTCTTCCACCCCAGCCTCTTCCTCAACCTGACCAAGGAGATACGCATCTTCGCTCACAAGTCCATCAACAAGGGAAAGGACTTTAATCTCGAGTCTGCCATCAAACTCAGGTTTGTGTGTGTGTGTGTGTGTGTGTGTGTGTGTGTGTGTGTGTGTGTGTGTGTGTGTGTGTGTGTGTGTGTGTGTGTGTGTGTGTGTGTGTGTGTGTGTGTGTGTGTGTGTGTGTGTGTGTGTGTGTGTGTGTGTGTGTGTGTGTGTGTGTGTGTGTGTGTGTGTGTGTGTGTGTGTGTGTGTGTGTGTGTTTGTGTGTGTGTGTGTGTGTGTTTGCATGCGTTTGCATTATATCACCAACATCATTATCAACACCACTCAAAAGTTTTCAAATTTTCATCTATCCATCTATCACCCACCCTCCCATCCATCCATCCACTCATTCTTCCATCCATCCATCTATCCACCTGCCCTTCTATCCATTCATCCACCTATTCTTCCATCCATCCACCTATTTCTCCATCCACCCATCCACCTCTTTCTCCATCCATCCATCCACCTATTTCTCCATCCATCCATCCACCTCTTTCTCCATCCATCCATCCACTTATTCTTCCATTCATCTATCTATTCTTCCGTCCATCTATCACCCACCTTTCCATCCATACATCCATCTTTTCTTCCATCCATCCATCTACCAATTCTCCTCCACAGCACCATCACAGACGGCCTCAACTACTCCCTGGCCACAGGCAACTGGGGAGACCAGAAGAAGGCCCACCAAGCTCGAGCTGGTGTCTCCCAGGTAGCCCTCCTTTCCTCCTTCACTCTTTCACTCCTTCCTTCCTTCCTACCTTCCCTCCTTCACTTCTTCACTCCTTCCCTCCTTCATTCCTTCACTCCTTTCCTCCTTCATTCCTTCATCCCTTCACCCCTTCCCTCCTTCATTCCTTCATTCTTTCATTCCTTCATTCTTTCATCCCTTCACTCCTTCCCTTCTTCCCTCTTTCATTCCTTCATCCCTTCACTCCTTCACTCCTTTCCCACTTCACTCCTTCATTCCTTCCCTCCTTCACTTTTTCTTTCCTTCATTCCTTCACTCTTTCGTTCTTTCACTCCTTCATTCTTCTTGTTTCCATTTTTTCTCATTCAGTTCTTTGTTTTGTTTTTCTTTGTTATTTTT
>OX387260.1:4226511-4274011 GCA_947562095.1 Branchellion lobata
ACACGTACACACACGTACATAAACGTGCACACGCGTACATAAACGTGCACACACGTGCATACACGTACACAAACGTACACACACGTACACACACGTACATAAACGTGCACACACGTACACACACGTACACACACGTGCATACACGTACACACACGTACATAAACGTACACACACGTACACACACGTACACACACGTACACACACGTACACACACGTACACACACGTACACACACGTACACACACGTGCACACACGTACACACACGTGCATACACGTACACACACGTACATAAACGTACACACACGTACATAAACGTGCACACACGTGCATACACGTACACACACGTACACACACGTACACACACGTACATAAGCGTACACACACGTGCATACACGTACACACACGTGCATACACGTACACACACGCGCATACAACCTCATACAACTTCCTTATAGACATGGTAAGCAGTGATGTGGGATGGAAGCGTAGATGGAGGTTGTAGGCATCTCTCGAAGAGCTCTCCCAATAAGACTCATCCAAGAATTACATAAAAACCTTATCCAAAGATAATAAATAACCTGCATCAAACCGACCTAATCTAATCAAATCATTTGTATAGCGCTGATTCCACACTGTTTGAAAGTCATTTTAAAGTCTTGCATCAGGGAGGACCTGTGAGAAAAGTTGCGTTTTTGTTTGATATTTTCACCAACTTTTCCAGTTTTGCACTGTTGGTGGTTGAAGGAGGGTTGCATTTGAAGAAAATTTGAAGAATTAATAACGAAATTAATAAATTAATGAAAAAAAACATTTTAATGAAAAATAAAAAACTAATCGATAAGAAAAATTGATTCAAAAAATAAAATTTGTTATTTTTTTGTTGAAAAAAATAAAAACACAAATATTTTTCGTGCCGTAAATCTGGTTTTGTCGTCTGCAGAGATCCAGAGATTCTTGAGGGTTTAAATTGAAATCACTGGTAACTGTTGTACACTGTGATGACTGGGTTTGAATAAGTTAAATAACTCGAAAACGTGACTGAACAGTTGGAAAAAATCTTTTTGCAATGTTGAAAGGTTATTTAAAAAGTTGAACATTTGTTTTTGTTTGTTAAGTTGAACATTTGTTTGTTAAGTTGAACATTTGTTTGTTAAGTTGAACATTTGTTTGTTAAGTTGAACATTTGTCTGTTAAGTTGAACATTTGTTTGTTAAGTTGAACATTTGTCTGTTAAGTTGAACATTTGTTTGTTAAGTTGAACATTTGTTTGTTAAGTTGAACATTTGTTCGTTAAGTTGAAAATTTGTTCGTTAAGAAGAAGTTAGTTAAGCATTTGAAGTTTGTTAAAGAGTTTTTAATTTTTATTGGAATTTTTTCAAGGTTTTGACCGACGTTCAAAAAACCTGGAACAAAAAAACAAGTTTGGATGACTTTTGAAAGTTGAAAAATTATAAAAAATTTTTAAACGCAAAATAGTTTTGTTATCTGAAAATATTTTTGAAATCAAAACTCGACTCTTAACTACACAAGGCCTCTTCCTCCAGAGTTAAGCACCTTTCTGTTGTATAGTCAGAAAAACAAAGTCGTCAAGAAAAACTATTGAAAAAAAAGAAAAAAAAATTAATTTTAAAATAAATTTCATCTGAAAATTTCTGGAATCATTTTTGAAGCCAATCAGAATCTTCAGAGCAAAAAAAACTGAATAATCGACCATCGAAAAAAAGAAGAAAAAAAAGATCAAAACAGATTGGAAGGCAACGACAATAACCTAGAAAAACAAGGAATCCAGAAGACTTCAAAAAGGAATCCCAAAAAAAACTATTAAAAAAATCATAAAAACTCAAAATCCTAACAAAAAGCTTTCAAAAGCTCCCTAAAACACATTCAAAACTGAAGCACGCCGGACTCTCCAAAAAACACTTCTGAGAAAAATTCCTAAAAAACAAAACAGAAAAACAAACCAGAAAAACACCCCCAAAAAACCGAAAAACTCCTTAAAAACCCTTTGAAAAACCCAACAAACCTTCAAAAAAAACCACAAAAAAAACCTTTGAAAAACCTTCCAAAGCCCCCCAAAATCTTCCAAAGCCCCCCAAAATCTTCCAAAGCCCCCCAAAATCTTCCAAAGCCCCCCAAAATCCCCCAAAGCCCCCCAAAATCCCCCAAAGCCCCCCAAAGCCGTCAAAATGAACCTCAACAAGTTGATGTACGGGCCCAACGTGGCGGGGCAGAGTTTGGTGGACCGAGTGATGGCGGCCAAGCATTCACTGGCGGGTCAGGGACTCGCAAAGTCAGTCTGCAAGGCCACCACTGAGGAAGTCATGGCCCCCAAGAAGAAACACGTGGATTGTGAGGGGGGGTTGTGGAGGGTTTTTTTGGGGGGTTGTAGAAAGTTTTTTTTTTTGGGGGGGGGGGGGGTTGTGGAGGGGTTTTAAGGGTTTTATGTGGGGTTTTGAGGGTTTAATGAGCGTTTAAAAGTTTTAGGGGTTTTGGTGGATTTTGAAGGTTTTAAGATTTTTGGGGAGTTTTGGGGGTTTTGAGTTATTTTTCTTAGAAGGTTTTGAAAGTTTTGATGAGTAGATGAGATTTTTCAAGATTTTTACTGTATTGTATTGTATTGTATTGTATTGTATTGTATTGTATTGTATTGTATTGTATTGTATTGTATTGTATTGTATTGTATTGTATTGTATTGTATTGTATTGTATTGTATTGTATTGTATTGTATTGTATTGTATTGTATTGTATTTTATTGTTTTGTATTGTATTGTATTGTATTGTATTGTATTGTATTGTATTGTATTGTATTGTATTGTATTTTATTGTTTTGTATTGTATTGTATTGTATTGTATTGTATTGTATTGTATTGTATTGTATTGTATTGTATTGTATTGTATTGTATTGTATTGTATTGTATTGTATTGTATTGTATTGTATTGTATTGTATTGTATTATATTTTATTGTATTGTATTGTATTTTATTGTATTGTATTGTATTGTATTGTATTGTATTGTATTGTATTGTATTGTATTGTATTGTATTGTATTGTATTGTATTGTATTGTATTGTATTGTATTGTATTGTATTGTATTGTATTGTATTGTATTGTATTGTATTGTATTGTATTGTATTGTATTGTATTGTATTTTATTGTATTGTATTGTATTGTATTGTATTGTATTGTATTGTATTGTATTGTATTGTACTGTATTGTATTGTATTGTATTGTATTTTATTGTATTGTATTGTATTGTATTGTATTGTACTGTATTGTATTGTATTGTATTGTATTGTATTGTATTTTATTGTATTGTATTGTATTGTATTGTATTTTATTGTATTGTATTGTATTGTATTGTATTGTATTGTATTGTATTGTATTGTATTGTATTGTATTGTATTGTATTGTATTGTATTGTATTGTATTGTATTGTATTGTATAGCATTGCATTGTATTGTATTGTATTGTATTTTATTTTATTGTATTGTATTGTATTGTTGTTGCGAGAAGGTTTAAGGATGTGGGGGTGGATGATGGAAAGATTGAAAGTTACGTTGTAAATTGGAAGATGTGTTGTGAGGGAGTTTTCACTCATTTTGGATTTTTTTTGGGTGTTGTGAGAGTTTTGCAAAGTTGTACTTCGGATGAGGGTTGAAAAAACTTGGAAAACTAAAAATTTCGGAAAAATGGAAACAAAATTGAAGCGAAAAATAAAAACTGAAATATAACAAAAAAATTGAAATTTTTGGAAATAACAACAAAAAAACCACTTTTACCACTCTACAGACTCTACAATACAATACAATACAATACAATACAATACAATACAATACAATACAATACAATACAATACAATACAATACAATGCAATACAATACAATACAATACAATACAATACAATACAATACAATACAATACAATACAATACAATGCAATACAATACAATACAATACTATACAATACAATGCAATACAATACAATACAATACAATGCAATACAATACAATACAATACAATGCAATACAATACAATACAATACAATACAATGCAATACAATACAATACAATACAATGCAATACAATACAATACAATACGATACAATACAATACATTACAATAAAATAAAATACAATACAATACAATACAATACTATACAATACAATACAATACAATACAATACTATACAATACAATACAATACAATACAATACTATACAATACAATACAATACAATACAATACAATACAATACAATACAATACAATACAATACAATACAATAAAATACAATACAATACAATACAATACAATACAATACAATACAATACAATATGTGTATGTGTTGCATTCACCAACAACCACGACCACATTTCGAGTGAAGAAGCAATCACCCTAGCAACTCTTTCTTTCTCTCCATCCACCCCCTCTCCATCCACCCCCTCTCCATCCACCCCCTCTCCATCCACCCCCTCTCCATCCACCCCCTCTCCATCCACCCCCTCTCCATCCACCCCCTCTCCATCCACCCCCTCTCCATCCACCCCCTCTCCATCCACCCCCTCTCCATCCACCCCCTCTCCATCCACCCTCTCTCCATCCACCCCCTCTCCATCCACCCCCTCTCCATCCACCCCCTCTCCATCCACCCCCTCTCCATCCACCCCCTCTCCATCCACCCCCTCTCCATCCACCCCCTCTCCATCCACCCCCTCTCCATCCACCCCCTCTCCATCCACCCCCTCTCCATCCACCCCCTCTACATCCACCCCCTCTCCATCCACCCCCTCTCCATCCACCCCCTCTCCATCCACCCCCTCTCCATCCACCCCCTCTCCATCCACCCCCTCTCCATCCATCCCCTCTCCATCCACCCCCTCTCCATCCACCCCCTCTCCATCCACCCCCTCTCCATCCACCCCCTCTACATCCACCCCCTCTCCATCCACCCCCTCTCCATCCACCCCCTCTCCATCCACCCCCTCTCCATCCACCCCCTCTCCATCCACCCCCTCTCCATCCACCCCCTCTACATCCACCCCCTCTCCATCCACCCCCTCTCCATCCACCCCCTCTCCATCCACCCCCTCTCCATCCACCCCCTCTCCATCCACCCCCTCCCCAATAAGCACATCCCCTCTCCCCCTCCTCTTTTTGAATCAAAACCTTACCAAAGCCAACTCCAACCCACCAAACAAATCAAAAAAAAAAACGAAAAACCACAAAAAAGTCTCAAAAAATTTTTCAAAAAACTCTTAAAAACTTCTCAAAAAACCCATAAAACCCCCAAAAAACCGAAAAAACTTGAAATTATCCAAAAACCCCCTTCAGACTTGATCCAGTGCACCCACGAACCTAACGTGTCGATTCCTCACCTGGCTGGACTGCTGCTTGAAAGAAGTCAGAACTTCAGTTGGGTGTCTGTCTTCAAGGCACTCCTCACCTCACACAGCCTCATGAACCATGGCAACGAGGTGGGGGGGGGGGTTATGGGGTTGGGTGTGGAGGATTGGTGGGTTTATGGGGTTGGGTGTGGAGGATTCATGGTGAGTTTATGGGGTTGGGTGTGGAGGATTCATGGTGAGTTTATGGGGTTGGGTGTGGAGGATTCATGGTGAGTTTATGGGGTTGGGTGTGGAGGACTCATGGTGGGGTTATGGGGTTGGGTGTGGAGGATTGGTGAGAACAAAAAAAGGTGCGGAAGACTGTAGTGAAAAAGGTGACAAAAATGATAGAAAAACGAAAAAAGAAAAAGTGTTGAAAGAAAAATTAACGGAAAACATTTTTCGGAAAATGAAAAAACTTTGCAAAATAATTGAGTTTTGCTTTCAAACGTGAAATAATAAAAAAAATTTTAATTTTTTTTTTTTAATTTTTTTTGAATCTTTCCGTTTTTGAAAAATTATAACCAAGAAAAGTTTTTAAATTATTTTTTTAATTCTAAATTCAACTTTTATTTTGTTTTAATTAACTAATTATTACGATTTAGAGTTTTTGTTGATATTTAAAAGGGAACTCAAATGATAAAAGTCGATTTAAAAGTTAACTTATGCTATCATTGTTAATTTAAAAGTGAACTTAAGTTTTAATTAAAATCTCCGTTTAAAAGTGAACCTAAATTATAATTCAATTTTTAATTCTAATAAAAACTTCAATTAATGCTTATAATTGAAATTAAACTTGATATAGAAAAAACAATTGTGTTTAAAAGTGAACCTTGAATAATAATTATTATAATTTAAAACTGAACCTAAGTTGACAGTTATAATTTAAAAGTGAACTTAAATGATTATTATAAATCAAAAGTGAACTTCGCAGAGATACACGCAGTACCTGGCATCCAATAACTGCAGCTTTAAGCTGGAAAACTTCACTGACAAGACGTCTCCCCAAGGTGGTGTGGTGTGGTGTGGTGTGGTGTGGTGTGGTGTGGTGTGGTGTGGTGTGGTGTGGTGTGGTGTGGTGTGGTGTGGTGTGGTGTGGTGTGGTGTGGTGTGGTGTGGTGTGGTGTGGTGTGGTGGGGTGTGGTGTGGTGTGGTATGGTGTCGTGTGGCTGGTGTGGTGTGGTGTGGCTGGTGTGGCGATAGTGTACGAAAAAAACACATTAATTTTCCAATTTAATTTTTTTTCACTCAAAATTAAAGGAAACGAAGTTTCGAAAGATACAAACTTCAAAACAAACAAACAAACAAACAAATAATTTTTTTTTTGAATACAAAAATAAAAAAATTTAATTTAAAACCTACTGGAAAATGTTTTTTTGAAACTTCAAATGAGCTCAAAAACAACGGTTGAAAAAACTAAAAAATCAAACCAATAAAAAAACAGTATAAAGTTTAATGAGTTAATTAAGCAAAGAAAAATAAAAATAAGTAAAAAAACAAGAAAAACAAAGTTAACTAAACAAATAAAAACAAAAATAACTTAAAAAACAAAAAAAACATTGAAAGCTTCAAAACAAAACTCCAAAACAAAACTCCAAAACAAAACTCCAAAAAAAAACTTCAAAACAAAACTCCAAAACAAAACTCCAAAACAAAACTCCAAAACAAAACTCCAAAACAAAACTCCAAAACAAAACTCCAAAACAAAACTCCTCCAGGTTACGACATGTCTCCTCACATAAGGAGATACGCCAAGTACCTCAACTCCAAGGCAGTCTCCTATCGGGCCATGGCTTTCGACTTCTGCAAAATTAAAAAAGGGTTTTTTTTTTCATTTTTTCTTCATTTTTTCTTCATTTTTTCTTCATTTTTTCTTCATTTTTTCTTCATTTTTTCTTCATTTTTTCTTCATTTTTTCTTCATTTTTAGTTTGTTTTTATTCAGTTTTTTTCATTTTAATCTTGTTTTTACTTAGTTTTTTTCTTTTTTTATGTTGTTTTTATTCGTTTTTTTGTTATTTTTCTCGTTTTCACTAAGTTTCCTTTTCGTTTTTTCCGTTTTTTTTCAAAAAAATTAGAAAAATTTATTTTTCCGTTTTTTATGTTTTTTTAAATATTTTTTTTAGTTTTTTTTAGTGTTTTTTCAATGTTTTTTCAAATGTTTTTTTCAAATTTCTATTATTTAAAAAAAAAAAGTTTTTATTATTTTTTTGGCTTTAATTTCAGCCGACTTTCTTATTAACATTTTCCATCGATGCCTCGCGTGATTGCAATTTTTAATTTTCACTTTTGATCATTTTTTAATTAAAAAATATAAATTAAATTAAAAAAAGAAGTAAAAATAAAAAAATAAACTAAATAAAAAAATAAACTAAATAAAAAAAATTAATTAAAAAAAAACATAACTAATTATACAAAAAAAAGAAAAATTTATTAAATAAATCACTAAACAAATGAAGTATAAAAAAATAAAAATATATGAAAAATAATTTTTATGAATATGAATGCAATGAATTTTGGTTGAGAAAAATAAAAATAAAAAAATAATAAAAATAATAAAAATATAAAAATATAAAAATATAAAAAATAATAATAAAAATAATAAAAATATAAAAATATAAAAATAATAATAAAAATAATAAAAATATAAAAATATAAAAATAGAAAAATAGAAAAATAATAATAAAAATGAGAATGTATTTTTCCAGAAAGGATGACGGAGTTCTGAGGGTGATGGAAGTGGAGAAGGTGGGAGTAATTTTGATATTTTGAATGAAGTCACGATTTGAATTTGAAATTGAATTTAAAAATAAATTTTTTTCATTTAAACTTATTTTTTGATACTTGAAAATTAGACCCTTGATCATCCACCCATTCCTTACTCACCCATCCCTCACCCACCCATCCCTCACCCACCCATCTCTCACCAACCCATTTTTCACCCACCCATCCCTCACCCACCCATCCCTTACCCACCCATCCCTCACTCACCCATCCCTCACTCACCCATCCCTCACCCACCCATCTCTCACCAACCCATCCCTCACCCACCCATCCCTTACTCACCCATCCCTCACCCACCCATCCCTTACTCACCCATCCCTCACTCACCCATCCCTCACTCACCCATCCCTCACTCACCCATCTCTCACCAACCCATTTTTCACCCACCCATCCCTCACCCACCCATCCCTTACCCACCCATCCCTCACTCACCCATCCCTCACTCACCCATCCCTCACCCACCCATCTCTCACCAACCCATCCCTCACCCACCCATCCCTTACTCACCCATCCCTCACTCACCCATCCCTCACTCACCCATCCCTCACCCACCCATCTCTCACCAACCCATCCCTCACCCACCCATCCCTTACTCAACCATCCCTTACCCACCCATCCCTCACCCACCCATCTTTCACCCACCCATCCCTCACCCACCCATCCCTCACCCACCCATCCCTCACCCACCCATCCCTCACCCACCCATCCCTCACCCACCCATCCCTTACCCACCCATCCCTCACTCACCCATCCCTCACTCACCCATCCCTCACCCACCCATCCCTCACCCACCCATCTCTCACCCACCCATCTCTCACTCATCCACCCACTTCCCCCTCTCCAGTTGATCAAAGCACTGCCAACACTTCAAAACCAAGTGGATTGTTTGCTGGAGTTTGAGGTTTTCTTCTTTTTCCACTACCTATACACCCCATTCTCCCCATTTCCCCCATCATCTCCCACTCTCCTTTCCCCCATTTTTCCCCTTCCCCTCCTCCTCCTCCCCCCCCCCCCCCCCATCTCCTTTTTATCCCCTACCCCACCCATTAATTTCACAAACACCAACTTTCCTCACCCACACATTTCTCACCCATGCCACAAACTGCACCTTCTTCCATCATTTTTTTTCAAAAAACCCGCAAACAACGTCTTTCGAAAAAAAAATTTTTTTACATCAAAATAAATTTTCAAAAAATTTTTAATTTTTTTTTTTTAAATTAGCGAACTCCCCAAAAGTCCAAAACTCCCCAAAAAAACTCTTCAGAAGCCCAAAACCCTCCAAAAAACTCTTCAGAACCCCAAAACCCTCCAAAAAACTCCCCAGAAGCCCAAAAAACCCTCCAAAAAATTTCACCACCTAAAATATCAAAATTCCAAAAAAAACTTCGCCATTAACCAAACCCCAAAAAAACAAAAAAAACGCTGGAAAAAAACCCAAAAAAACGCCAAAAATCTCTGAATCCGCCAAAAAAACAAAAAAACTTTTCAAAAAACCTTTCAATTCACCAAAAGATTTCCCAAAAAACCTTAAACAAAACCCAAAAAACCAAAAAAAACAAGAAAACTTTTGAAAAAAACCAAAACCTCAAAAAAAAACCCTAAAAACCCAAAAAATCAAGCAAGAAAACCCCCCAAAAGCCCAAAAAAAACCAACGACGCAGGTGACGAAGAATGAGTTGAACAATTCGGTGATCTTCGCCTCCTTCATGATGCTCTTCAAGGACCTCATCAGACTGCTGGCCTGCTACAACGATGCCATCATCAACCTCCTGGGTGGGTGGATTTGGGGGGTGGGTGAATTTGGGGGGTGGGTGGATTTGAGAGGTGGGTGGATTTGGGGGGTGGGTGGATTTGGGGGGTGGGTGGATTTGGGGGGTGGGTGGATTTGGGGTTGGGTGGATTTGGGGGGTGGGTTGATTTGGGGGGTGGGTTGATTTGGGGGGTGGGTCGTTCTGGGAGGGTGGGTGGTTTTAGAGAGTGGGTGGATTTGGGTGAGAGGGTGGTTTTGGGAAATAGGTGGTTTTAGAGGGCTGGGTGGATTTGGGGAGGAAAGGATGGTTTTTGAAAGATTTTTTGGGTTTGGTGGGTTTTTCGAGTTTTGAAAGTTATTTTTGTGTTTTGAGGTTTTTGGGTTTTTTTGGGGTTTTTTTTGGGATTTTTTGAGATTTTTTGGGATTTTTTGGGGGTTTAGAAGCAATTCTTTGTGTTTTGGAAAATGCCTTTTTTGTTTTTGGGGTGTTTTTGAGAATTTAAAGGTGTTTTTGAGGTTTTGGGGGGCTATAAAACTTTTAAGGATTTGTGTGGTTTTTTATCAAGTTTTCTTTGGGTTTTTGGGTGACCTCATCGGTCTGTGAACTTGTTACCACGAGACAATCATCAACTTTTTGAGGGAATGCGTGGGTAGTTTGAGAGTTTTTTGGGGTTTTTGGGGGTTTATAGGGGTTTTTTGGGGGTTTATAGAGGGTTTTGGGGGGTTTATGGGAGTTTTTTTGGGGGTTTTGGGGGTTTATAGGGGGTTTATAGGGAGTTTATAGGGGGTTTATAGGGGTTTATGGGAAGTTTTCGAAGGTTTTTTGGGGGTTTTGGGGGTTTTGGGGGGTTTATGGGAGGTTTTTGGGGGTTTTAAGGGTTTTGGGGGTTTTGAGGGTTTTGAGGGTTTTGAGGGTTTTGGGGGTTTTGGAGGTTTTGAAAGTGTGTTGAAATTTGAGGGTTCTGAAGGTATTTTTGAATCTTTTTGAGAGTTATTTTAAAAATTTTAAGGAATTTTTACATGAGTTTTTTTTATTATTTTTAATTTTTTTTTTCAATTTTTTTTTCTTCCTCACTACTTTACTATTTCTCTCCTCCACCCACCTCCAGCCATTCATCCTTCTTCACCATCCCAGTACAACCCACCCAAAATTAATCCCCCTTTCACCCATCTGGTCTTCGATGCTCTCTCCTTCCCATACACCCCCACACAACCCTCCTCTTTCCCCATACACCCCCACACAACCCTCCTCTTTCCCCATACACCCCCACACAACCCTCCTCTTTCCCCATACACCCCCACACAACCCTCCTCTTTCCCCATACACCCCCACACAACCCTCCTCTTTCCCCATACACCCCCACACAACCCTCCTCTTTCCCCATACACCCCCACACAACCCTCCTCTTTCCCCATACACCCCCACACAACCCTCCTCTTTCCCCATACACTCCCACACAACCCTCCTCTTTCCCCATACACCCCCACACAACCCTCCTCTTTCCCCATACACCCCCACACAACCCTCCTCTTTCCCCATACACCCCCACACAACCCTCCTCTTTCCCCATACACCCCCACACAACCCTCCTCTTTCCCCATACACCCCCACACAATCCTCCTCTTTCCCCATACACCCCCACACAACCCTCCTCTTTCCCCATACACCCCCACACAACCCTCCTCTTTCCCCATACACCCCCACACAACCCTCCTCTTTCCCCATACACCCCCACACAACCCTCCTCTTTCCCCATACACCCCCACACAACCCTCCTCTTTCCCCATACACCCCCTTTCCTAACACAAATCTTTTTCCTTCTCTCGACCCCTATCCCACCAAAAGCTTCTTGTTCTCCAACCTTCCAACCGATTCTCTTTTCTTCTCCCTTACCTCCCCCCCCCCCCCAACACCCTCACCCAATTATTTCGTCCCCCCCCCCCAACACTCTCACCCAATTATTTCGTCCCTCCCAACACCCTTAATTAAATATTTCTCCCTCTCCACTCCCCATCCTCACCCGACCAAATCTTTTTCCAACCCCATCTCCTCCCCCCCTCCCCCCAACCCCATCTCCTCCCCCCCTCCCCCCCTTTTCCCCAACCCCATCTCCTTTCCCCCTTCCTCCCCAACCCCATCTCCTCCCCCCCTCCCCCCAAACACCCTCAACCAATTATTTCGTCCCCCCCAACCCACTCTATGGTTTGCCCTGACCCATCCAGCCAAGTTCTTCGACATGAACAAGAAGGAGTGTAAAGAGGCATTGGACATCTATAGGAAGTTCGTAAGCCGCATGGAGGGCGTGGGGAAGTTCTTCGCTGTGGCTGAGGTGGCTGTGGTGTGGTGTGGTGTGGTGTGGTGTGGTGTGGTGTGGTGTGGTGTGGTGTGGTGTGGTGTGGTGTGGTGTGGTGTGGTGTGGTGTGGTGTGGTGTGGTGTGGTGTGGTGTGGTGTGGTGTGGTGTGGTGTGGTGTGGTGTGGTGTGGTGTGGTGTGGTGTGGTGTGGTGTGGTGTGGTGTGGTGTAGTGTGGTGTGGTGTGGTGTGGTGTGGTTTGGTGTGGTGTGGTGTGGTTTGGTGGTTGTTTGAGTTTTGAATTTGTGGGGTATATTGTGTTTGTTGTGATGGTGTGGTGAATTTTATGGTGGGTGGTTAAAATGGTTTTTGTGGTTAATGTAGCTAATGACTTTGGTAGGGAGAATTTATGTATGTATGTGTGTGTGTGTGTGTATGTGTGTGTGTGTGTGTGTGTATGTGTGTGTGTGTGTGTGTGTGTGTGTGTGTGTGTGTGTGTGTGTGTGTGTGTGTGTGTGTGTGTGTGTGTGTGTGTATGTGTGTGTGTGTGTGTGTGTGTGTGTGTGTGTGTGTGTGTGTGTGTGTGTGTGTGTGTGTGTGTGTGTGTGTGTGTGTGTGTGTGTGTGTGTGTGTGTGTGTGTGTGTGTGTGTGTGTGTGTGTGTGTGTGTGTGTGTGTGTGTGTGTGTGTGTGTGTGTGTGTGTGTGTGTGTGTGTGTGTGTGTGTGTGTGTGTGTGTGTGTGTGTGTGTGTGTGTGTGTGTGTGTGTGTGTGTGTGTGTGTGTGTGTGTGTGTGTGTGTGTGTGTGTGTGTGTGTGTGTGTGTGTGTGTGTGTGTGTGTGTGTGTGTGTGTGTGTGTGTGTGTGTGTGTGTGTGTGTGTGTGTGTGTGTGTGTGTGTGTGTGTGTGTGTGTGTGTGTGTGTGTGTGTGTGTGTGTGTGTGTGTGTGTGTGTGTGTGTGTATGGACATTAATCAACATCACATCCACACGCACAACAGAGTGTCGGCATTGAGAAAGGCGATATTCCAGATTTGGCACAGGTCAGCAAACTACTTTCAACTTCCGCGCTATATAAATGACATATTTTCAAATCAATTAGGTACTCAATTTAAGTTAATTGTTCAATCATAATAATTGATTCATGATGAATTTGTTTTCATTTTTATTTTTCTAAATAATGACTTCATTATTTCAAATTTTTTTTTTCACTTATTATTTATTTATTAAGACTATATTTTTTATTCATTTTATATAATTTTTTTTTTAATTTGCATAATTTTTATTAAAATTATTTTAATTTTTAAAATTTTAATTTTGTTTCTTATTTATTATTTTTTACTCATTAATTTCAATTTAATTATTTTTTTTATTTAATTATTCTTCACACGCACATCCCTACAGGCGCCTTCCACTCTCTTGGAAGCATTAGAGACCCACATGAGGTCTTTGGAGGGATCCAAGAAAGGTGGTCTTGATAATGATGCTGCTGCTTTGTTGTCATTGTGGCCACTCACCGCCACTCACCACCACTCACCGCCACTCACGGCCACTTACTGCGATTCGTTACTGTCACCAGCCACCACTCACCGCCAGTTCTTGCGACTTGTTACTGTCACCAACCGCCACTCACTGCCACTCACTGCCACTCACTGACACCACTAACCACAACCAACTACCCATAACCCTAGCCTACCACACACAGCCAAAATCTGTCACATCTCAAACCACATTCTTTATATTATTTTCTACACATAACCACAATCTTCCACAAAAACTGTTAACCTTCACATATACTCACGACCACACTTTACCACACACAACCACACACAACCACACCTAACCACACTTAACCACACATGACCACACACAACTACACCTAACCACACTTAACCACACATGACCACACCTTACTACATTTAACCACACACGACTACACTTAACCACATCTTCCACAAAAACTATTAACCTTCACATATACTCACGACTACACTTAACTACACTCAACCACACACAACCACACCCAACCACACTCAACTACACACAACCACACTCAGCCACACACATCCACACCCAGCCACACCCTTGCAGGCTCCTCGAAGCACAAGTCGGTGGTGGACACAGCCATCAGCAGTATGACCACTACCGCCAACAACCACACTGACGCCATCGGAGATGACTTCTTCGCCGATGATATGGATGCCCTGGTGTGTTTGTGTGTGGTTATGTGTGGCTGTGTGGTTTTGTGTGGCTGTGTGGTTGTGTGTGGCTGTGTGGTTGTGTGTGGCTGTGTGTGGCTGTATGTGGCTTTTTGCTGTTTGTGAGTGGCTTTTTGTGGCTTTGTGTAGCTGTGTGTGGCCCTCTTTTGTTTGTTTGTGGCTGTGTAGAGCATTGTGTGACTGTGTTTAGCTGCGTGTGTGGCTTTGTGTGGTTTTTATTTGCTTTGTGTGTGACGTTGTTTGTGTGGCTTTGTGTCTTATTCAAAAGTTTTTTTGTCTAAGTGTATTAATTATTCATTTTTGCGTGGTCAATAGTCACACCCAGAAAACACTTTCTTTCTTCCTGTTTACAGGGAGACGCCATGAAATCCAATAATCCATTCGCTGAGTTCGGAGACGCTGCGGAAACGGAAGAAGGTCAATCGGAAGAAGCAGAAGTAGCGGTGGAAGGTCAGACGGAAGAAGCGGAAACGGATGAACAAGATGGCGACATTGGAAAAAATCCATTTTTATTCGGAGAAGGCGCAATGGCTGACAACAAGGAGGAAGGAGGCGTGCTGAAAAACCCGTGGGAGGAGGAGGAAGAGGAAGAGGAAGAGGAACAAGGTTTGAAACTCCAAAAAACTTTTTTGAACGTTTTGAGATTTTTGTTGAACATTTTAACGTATTTTTAAACATTATTTTTAAAAATTAAATTTCTAGTTTCTAGTTAGTCCATATTATTGTTACTTTTTTAGTTTTTATGAAAAAAAATTCGATATTTTTTGTTGAAACTCAATTTTAATTTCAATAAAAAAATTTTTTTTTTACATTATAATAATTTCTTAATCAATTTTTTTTTTATTTAAGTTTATTTCGTTCGATTTTAGTTCTTTTTTTTAAATTTTTTCAATTTAATTAAATTTACACCCCATCCCTGAATCCTACCAGCTGCGGCGTCCAATGAGATCTTCCCAGAAGCTTTTGACGTCACCTTTGACCCAAGTGACCTTCTTAATTAATTAATTAGTTAATTGGGTTAATTGGATGAAGCGATTAATTGGGTCAAATAACTGAAATTATCAATTAAGCTAGTTTAAATTATATAGCGGTAAACTTATCTGTAATTTTTTTAATATTTAAACGTTTTTCACATAGTACAACAGTTTCTGTTTTGTTTTCATTTTTCCGAGTTTTTCAACTCAAAAAATAAAAATAAAATTTTTAAATTATTTTTTTGAAATTTATACTTAATCTTCATCATTTACAAATATAATTGTTTATATTCAAACTTCTCGGTTTAAAAGTTAATTTAGTTTCAATTTTGCAGCGGCAGATGCTACTCCTTCCTACGACCCTCCTCCCGCCTCCAAGTTAATGTTTTTATTATTTTTTTTATTATTTATTTTTTTAATCGTTATTACTTTTACTTTTTATGATTTTTAGTTTTTCAACTTTTCAGTTTTTTCATATTTTTGTTGTTTTTTTTCCTTTTTTTTTGTTATTATTATTTTTTGTTTTTCTAAATATTTTTATTATTATTTTGATTCCATGTATTATTACTTATTATTTGAATGGTTATTTTTCCGATTGTTTAAATTTTTTTATTTTTTTATAATATTTATTTTTCCTTTTTTTTTTCTTTTCATTATTTTATTTATTTTCATCATTTCATTCATTTTCATTTTTATATATTTTAAATTTGAAAATTAAACAAACAAAAGAAGATTGTTATTATTATTTTTTTAATCAATAATTTTAAATTCACTTTTTGTTCGCAGGGACTCGGCTACTAAAGCACCAGACAATGAACTTAAGGTTAAAAAAAATATACAACAGTAAAATTAACGCTATATAATGTTTTTATTAAAAATATATAAAAATAAATTTTATAATTAATTTATTTATTTATGAAATTTTTAAATAAATAACTTTATTGTAAAAAAAACACACAACTGATTTGTCGAGATATTTCTATTTTGGTTTCAAATCTTGTGAAAATCCTTTAAAAATCAAAATTTAAAATTAAATTAACTTTTAAACTTTCGCAATCTCCCAGGAGGCTGATTTCAATCCTTTTGCTGACCTCTGATTGGTGGATGCCAGAAGTGGCGGAAATGTGTACTTCCGTTTGGAACCCGATTGAAGCCCTAGTGATTAACTTATTAACTGATTAAAATTTGTTTTGAAGAATACGTAACAATATATAATAATACAATATATAACAATACAATATATAATAATACACTGTATAATAATACATTATATAATAATACAATATATAATAATACAATATATAAAAATACAATATAAAATAATACAATATATAAAAATATAGTATATAATAATATAATATATAATAATACAATATATAATAATACAATATATAATAATACAAAATATAATAATACAATATATAATAATACAGTATATAATAATACAATATATAATAATACAATATATAATAATACAATATATAATAATACAATATATAATAATACAATATATAATAATACAATATATAATAATACAATATATAATAATACAATATATAATAATACAATATATAATAATACAATATATAATAATACAATATATAATAATACAATATATAATAATACAATATATAATAATACAATATATATTAATACAATATATAATAATACAATATATAATAATACAATATATAATAATACAATATATAATAATACAATATATAATAATACAATATATAATAATACATTATATAATAATACAATATATAATAATACAATATATAATAATACAATATATAATAATAAAATATATAATAATACAATATATAATAATACAATATATAATAATACAATATATAATAATACATTATATAATAATACAATATATAATAATACAGTATACATTGAAATCCTCATTTAACTTTTAATCAGGGTTCGATTTTTGTCGTTGAGGTTTTTGGAGCTTTAAAAATTAATTGGGAATTTTTTCTATAATTTGAAAATTGAATTAATCAATAAATAATAATAATAATAATAATAATAATAATAATAATAATAATAATAATAATAATAATAATAATAATAATAATAATAATAATAATAATAATAATAATAATAATAATAATAATAATAATAATAATAATAATAATAATAATAATAATAATAATAATAATAATAATAATAATAATAATAATAAGAAAAATAAAAATAATAATAATAATAACAATAATAACAATAATAATAATAAAATTAATAAAAGTAATAATAATAATAATAATCATCATTTAAAAAAAGTTTTGAAATATTAAATTAAAAAATATGACAAAATAATAATAAAAATAATAAAATTCAATTAATTAACATATTCATAATTAATTCCATTCAAAACTAATAAAGTTTAGCACCTTAAACATATCATTATGTTCAACTTTTTTTCTTTTTAAGATGTCCAATCAACAAATTGGTTATAGCGCTTAACTGAATTGAATTTTAAATATAAATATTTGAAATATTAAAACCACATTATCAACATTTTTTTCATTATTAAAGTCATCTCTATTGGGAATTCCATATCACTAGTAGTACTACTAGTATTTTTAATTGATTAATAATATTAAAACTAGTATTAATAAGGTCATTAGTGAAACCCAATTTATTAGCGCCAAGTAACAGTCATTTTAAAGGTAATTATAGTCAGTTATTGTTCTAATTAAAGGTGTTTAATTGACTCATTTTATTTTCACAATTTATTCATATTTTATTCAAACCTTTGATCTATTTAACTGGATTATTTTTCCAACTAAATAAAAAATAATTTAATAAAATCGATTATAACTATAATTAATCGATAAATTCGTCATAATTATAATTATAATTTATTCATTAATTAATTTAGTAATTATGCGACTTTGATGAGACGTTGTACAGGTGGTTTTAGTCACATAGCTAGGTTTCCCGTCACTGAGGAGTCAGAGGCGAAGTTGGTGTCGAAGTGTTGCTGCAACGAATTCTGTTACTCCGCTGTTATGTTACTCTGCTGCTCTGTTACTCCGCTGTTATGTTACTCTGCTGCTCTGTTACTCCGCTGTTATGCTACTCTGTTGCTACTCTGTCGCTCTGTTACTCCGCTGTTATGTTACTCTGTCGCCCTGTTACTCCGCTGTTATGTTACTCTGTCGCCCTGTTACTCTGTTACTTTGTTGCTCTGTTGCTCTGTTGCTCTGTTGTTTTGTAGCTCTGTAGCTCTGTTGCTCTGTTGCTCTGTTGTTCTGTTGCTCTGTTGCTCTGTTGCTCTGTTGCTCTGTTGCTCTGTTGCTCTGTTGCTCTGTTGCTCTGTTGCTCTGTTGCTCTGTTGCTCTGTTGCTCTGTTGCTCTGTAGCTTTGTTGCTCTGTTGCTCTGTTGCTCTGTTGCTCTGTTGCTCTGTTTCTCTGTTGCTCTGTTGCTCTGTTGCTCTGTTGCTCTGTTGCTTTGTTGCTCTGTTGCTCTGTTGCTCTGTTGCTCTGTTGCTCTGTTGCTCTGTTGCTCTGTTGCTCTGTTGCTCTGTTTCTCTGTTGCTCTGTTGCTCTGTTGCTCTGTTGCTCTGTTGCTTTGTTGCTCTGTTGCTCTGTTGCTCTGTTGCTCTGTTGCTCTGTTGCTCTGTTGCTCTGTTGCCCCGTGGTTTTGTTACTCTCCTGCTCTGGTTTTTAAAAATTAATTTGATGTTCTAGTTCACCCTATTCAAATTTCGCCTGTTATCCCTTACCCACCTACTCTCTTCCTTTCTTCCTCTCTTCCTCTCTTCCTTTCTTCCTCTCTTCTTCCCTTCCTCTCTTCCTTTCTTCCTCTCTTCCTCTCTTCCTCTCTTCCTCTCTTCCTCTCTTCCTCTCTTCCTCTCTTCCTCTCTTCCTCTCTTCCTCTCTTCCTCTCTTCTTTTCTTCCTCTCTTCCTCTCTTCCTCTCTTCCTCTCTTCCTCTCTTCCTCTCTTCCTCTCTTCCTCTCTTCCTCTTTTCCTCTCTTCCTCTCTTCCTTTGTTCCTTTGTTCCTCTGCTCCTCTCTTTCTTTCTTCTCTGTTCTTTGGTTCCTCTGTTCTTATCTTCCTCTCTTCTTTTGTTCCTTTGCTCCGCTCTTCTTATGTTTCTATGTTCCTCTGTTCTGCTCTTCCTCCGCTCCTATGTTCTTCCACTTCTCTGTTCTTCTGTAATTTGTTTTCTGTTCTTATCTTAGTCGTCCAGTCTTTGAGTTCATTTGTCAGGTTTACCTATCAACCAATCATCAATCAGTTGAACTGATTCAACTCTTCTGAATTCATAATGCATTTCTTAGAGTACATTAGCTTTCGAAAAATTTGTCAGAAGGCGAGCTATATAACGAATTGCATGGTGAATTGAAAAGTGAATTGTATAGTGAATTATATAGTGACTTCTACCATGCATTATTTACCGAATTTTGTTGAGAATTATAGATTGATGTCAGTGGTGAATTCCATGTTGAATTATGGCGACTCATATGGCGATTTCGTTGGTGAATTCTGTGGTGAATTTGTTGGTGAATTCTGTGGTGAATTCGTTGGTGAATTTGTTGGTGAATTCGTTGGTGAATTCTGCATTTTGTGGTCTGCTTGGAAAATCTTTCATTGTTAGAAACTTCACTATAGAAACGCTTTCAAGTCAAGCCACTCGAACCATTTATTACTCAGCCTATTAATTAATTTTTCACCTAATTAACCTAATGGTTAAATAGTTATTAAGCTCGCTTAAAAAATCGAATTTTTCACTTAATTGATTATTTCAGGTTCTTAGTACAGTCAAGCTAAGTCAATCTTACTCACTCACTATACTTTCTTTTTCTATAAGAATAACGTTTCTCACTTTGGTTAAACTTGTCTACAACTGACGCCTTTGAATTATTCCGAAGCAAAAAGGCACAATAGCTTAATTTCAACGATTCTGTTTTTTTTATTTTTTTTAAAAAAAGCGAAATTAAAAATTGGCGTATATTTTGAATTTGAGTACTTGTAACCAAGGGTCAATGAAAGCTTTAATCAATGTCGGTGTTATGGTGATGTTGAAATATTCGATCGAATTGGCTATTTATTAATTAAAATCAATAAAAAATATAAAATATGTTTTTTTTTTCATTTAATTTCAAACAAGGTTTAATTTTATTTAAACTTATTTTTTTATTTTTTTTATTTATTGGGCAGTAGCGTGGTCTCTGGTAGGCCACGCTAAATAAAACACCAAAGCTCACCAAAGCTTTTAATAGCGCTGCCCGCTTAGTTTATGGCACTCATAATTTCTTTCGTCTAACTTCCACCCTTATCTTTTTACACTGGTTGCCTCTTTAAAAAATCAGTTTTCAAAATCTGCACTCTCATGTTAAAAATAAAAAATAATCACTCACCTACCTACTTAGCCAATCTTTTTAAGTTGCCTCCTCGTAAGGGACTGAGATTTTTTACTTACTCTCATTTCATTAGGATATCTTCCAATAGTACTTATGCTAAGTCCGCACTTTCCTACCGTGGGCTCCTTCTATGGAACTTTTTCCCCCCATTTTCACCTCTACTGCTTCTCTACTTTCCTTTTTTAAAACCCTTAAAACTTTTTTGTTTAAACAGTTTGTAGCAAAAAGTTTCAAAACAGTGTTTAATTAGCGCTATATGAATGATTTGATTAGATTAGATTAAAAGGATCACCATTTAAAACGATTTTGACAAGGATTTTATAGAGAAACTTGATAAAAATTTAATAAAACTAATCATATTTAGAAATAAAATTAGTTGAAATAATTTTTTTTGTTTTATTTTCTGGTTTTCAAAAGGGTGTGATCAAAATACCAGGGGTTTAATAGTTATGCACCGTAAGTAGAAGTTTAAAAGTGATGCACTTGGTTCCTCTGTGTTTAGATTATTTCGAAAAAATTGTCAATTTATATTTTTTCAATTTTTCAAATTATAATAATTTCAAGATTTTTATTTAAAAAATTAAATGCAGTTAATTTTTTCAACGTTCCGTTTTTCGAGAACTAAACTTGAAATCCAATGGATGAGATAAGCACACTCAAAAGTGAAGATGAAAATATGGAAATTATTGACATAAAACAAGAAGTGAGTGAAGACGAGAACATTCTGAATGACTGTGACGACCTCGACGATGAAGCTTTCAACTTCACGAGAGGTGCAAACGACACCAGAGTGGAGGAAAAACATGGCGAAGAGTTTGCCAATGGCGATAAGGACAGACTGTTGGTTCTATGGAGCATTCACGACACGTTTGCTAAAAATGTTCCAGACGGGTTGATCCTCAAGTACCTTGACCAGCACCTTTCCCATGGCATCTTCACTATCAAGGTCTGTCTGAACGTCATTATCAGTCTAAGTATAGTATTTTCATTAGTGTTATTTATATTTCTGGTTATAGTTGTAGTAGTAGTAGTAGCTTCAATAGTACTAGAGGCATTAGTAGCAGTAAAAGTAGTAGTATTTCTAGTAATTCATTTATTTCAATCTCAACCTCCCAAGGGATTCCCCAAAGGCACAGTCTTTGGACCTTACCATGGGGAACTTACGAATGAACGAGGCAGGGATGGGAGAGATAAAGATTTTTTAGGATGGAGTGTGAGTTGCACTCTTTCAAAGTACTCATAGATTATTCACCCATATCACAAAAACATTCTTCTTGGTCTCGGAAACTTTCACTTGATGAATCTTTTTGTTCACTTTTTTTTATTTCTCATTCAATCAATTTAAAAAATTCTTTTTATCAACCCCAATTTATATTTAAATTCAAAAATTTCTCGTATAATTATTTTTATTCACTTTCAACCCAGATATACAAAGCAGATGACACCTTCTTGCACATGATCGATGGATCGCACCCTGAGAAGAGCAATTGGATGAGATACATCAAACGACTCACCAGCTCTGATTGCCCAACTAATAATAATAATAATAATAATAATAATAATAATAATAATAATAATAATAATGATAATAATAATAATAATAATAATAATAATAATAATAATAATAATAATAATAATAATAATAATGATAATAATAGCAATTGCGAAAACAACACTAATAATATTAATTCTAATAATAATAGCAATAGCAGCAACAAAAACAACAACAACAATAATAATAATAATACCGTTTCTCCAACTCCCGCCACAACCACAAGCGACACCACATCACCCCCTCAACCCCCTTCTCCACCACCCCTTCACCCCCTTTCCCCCCCACCCCACCGAGTCTCCAACCTCCATGCATTCCAGCAAAACTTTCGGGTATCTATTGTCGAGTTGTATTCTCATCCGTGAATTGCTGCTCTCATTCTGTTCATTCATTCATCCATTCAACAGTTCACTCAGTTTCTCCATCTATCCATTCATCAATGCGTTTTCCATCTTTTCATCCATTCATTCATTCCCTCCTAGTCTCACTTTTTCTCATTCTTTCAATCCACCCATTCCTAATTCGTTATCAAACTATTTTTCACCCCTTTTTCACCCATCTATACCCCGTCATCAAACACCCCACCCCACCCCTCCATCAACCATCCCACCTACCAATCTAATATAACCCTATCAAGGCGGTAGTATAGGGCTGTTAGGGAGCGCTCATTTATTTATCCATTCTGTTCCACCATCAACCTCCCCCTCCTTCCTCACTCTCAACCCATCCCCCCTTCCCCTCCCCCACTATCAACCCCATCCCCCTTCCCTATTTCCCATCATCAACCCCATTTCACCACCTCCCCCACTATCAATCCTATTCCCCCTTTCACCAATATCAACCCCACCCCCCCCCTTCCCCACTATCAACCCTATTCCCCTTTTCACCAATATCAACCCCACCCCACCCCCCCCCCCCCTTCCCCCACCACAGGTGTATTACATAGCAACCACAGACATCCCATCCTGCACCGAACTCATCGTCTGCCCCGCCCCCCATTACAACAGGGACTCCAAAACGTCTCCCCTCCCCCCCATCGGTCCAACCATCCTTCCTTTTAACCCTCCCCCCCCCTCTCCCATTACTTTATTGTATATATATATATTTATATATATATATATATATATATATATATATATATATATATATATATATATATATATATATATATATATATATATATACAATTAATTTTTAATTTCGTACAATTAATTTTTAATTTCGTACCATTAAATTTTAATTTCGTACATTTATTCTCATATTCGAAACAATTCAAATTTATTCCACTTAAATTTTCATTCCAGATCTGAAGTGTGTGTTGTCGAGTGCTGACGCCAACACGAAAAGCAAGTTAAGCCACAACCTCGATAATAATAATAATAGAAATAATTATAATAATAATACTAATAATAATAATGATGATAATAATAATAATAATAATAATAATAATAATAATAATAATAATAATAATAATAATAATAATAATAATAATAACTCGGGCGTAGGGACCACCACGCCGAAGAACAAGCGATTAAAGAACGGAAGTCTCAAAACCTCGCCCTCCAAAAAGGTCGATCTAAAGAACACAGAAGACGCCACCGCCACTGACGATACCATTACCGCCACCACCATTGATGCCACCACCAACGACGCCACCACCAACGATGCCACCACCGACACTACAACAACCACCGACTGCTACAACAACCACGACAAGCGCTTCAAATGCGACTACTGCTCGTACCAGACTGACGTGAAGGCCTCCCTGGTGTGTCACACACGTACGCACACTGGCGAGAAGCCCTTCACGTGTAACATCTGCCACGCCAGCTTCAGCCACAACAGCCACATGCAGCGACACAAACGCACGCACACGGGCGACAAACCACACAAGTGCGACCTGTGCTTCGCGGACTTTTCGCGACGCGGCGCCTTGAAGGAGCACCAACGCATCCACCTGGAGGAGGACCTCTTCAAGTGCACCCGTTGCGACAAGTCTTTCCAACGCGCCGTCAAGCTGCGCGAACACGTCCTCACGCACGCAAGCGACCAGCCCTTCAAGTGCCAGTGGTGTCAGGCAGAGTTCAAGCACTCGGAACTCCTCAAGGACCACGAGCGATGCCACAAAGACGTCAAACTGTTCAGTTGCGACGCGTGCGACCTTACGTTTACGCAAGCTGCGTCGTTGAAGGAGCACAAGTGGAGTCACTCCAACGACAGGCCATTCAAGTGTCCCGTGTGTGAGCGCAACTTTTCCAAAAAGTCCGCGTTACGCGAACACAAACGCACGCACGAGGCGCACAAAGTTCACAAGTGCGAAACATGCGGGCTCGTCTTCGCACGCAGTGGCACCCTCAAGCGCCACATACGCACGCACACGGGAGAGAAACCGTACACGTGTGACGTGTGTCTTGCGTCATTTGCCCGGCGCAGCACCCTTTTGCGTCATGGACGCACACACACGGGCGAGAGACCTTACAAGTGTGAGTTCTGCGGTGATGCGTTTACGCAGTGTAGTAACTTAAAGTACCACGTGAGGGTCAGGCACTTGAGGTTCATGACGTAGTTGTGTGTGCGCGCGTGTGTGTGTGTTGTTGTTGTTGTGTGTGTGTGTATGTGTGTGTGTGTTTGTGTGTGTGTGTGTGTGTGTGTGTGTGTGTGTGTGTGTGTGTGTGTGTGTGTGTGTGTGTGTGTGTGTGTGTGTGTGTGTGTGTGTGTGTGTGACGTAGTTGTTATGGTTTTTTCGGTTGTTATTGTATTTTTTGTTGTTGTTGTGTTGACATGGGACGTTGAGAATGTTTTTGGTTTCATTGTTGAAGTCGTTGATGTTGCTCTTGATTGGGTGTTGTTGTTGTTCTTTGTTGTTTTGTTGTTGGCTTCATAGTTTTTGTTGTGTTGATGTTGTTATTGTTGTTGTTGTTCTTCTTCTTCTTCGTTGTTTGTTGTTGGTTTTATAGTTTTTGTTGTGTTGATGTTGTTATTTTTGTTGTTGTTGTTGTTGTTCTTTGTTGTTTTGTTGTTGGCTTTATAGTTCTTGTTGTGTTGATGTTGTTATTGTTGTTGTTGATATTTCTGGTATTACCTGTCGCGGTTGTTGTTGCTGATGTTACTTGTTGGTTACGCTTGAGTAACTCTACCACGTGATAGGTCACGTGAGGGTTCGAATTGTAGCTGTCCAGTACAATCATTTTGTTAACAAATCAATCTTTTCAAACTCTTCTTTTTTTTTGTGAAAAACTTTCAAACAGAAATCGTTTATTTTGTTTTTAGAATCGTAGTTTTTTTCAAAATCATTTTTTATCCTTATTTCCAAATTCATTTTTTTATATTTTTCAAAATCTTTTTTTTTTTTTTTTCAAATTTTCTTTTTCGATTTTCAAAAAGAGTAGTGTGTTTTTCTTATTTTTTTCTTTTTGTTCCAATCTAGGAACTAATCGCTTCCGTTTTTAGCAAAATTTTTGTGAGTTTTGAATGCTTTTGTTTTGATTTTGTTCAACAACAAAAAATCTTCTTTTCAATTTATTTAGATCCGTTTATTTTTCATTCATACCGTTAATTCTATTCATATACATTTTTTTGTTTTTATTTTTATTTATTTATTTATTTTTATATTAGTTTATTTTTATTTATTTCATTTTTTGATTTATTAATTTTTTTAATAATAATTTTTTTTTTATTTTTTTTTTTTATTAGTTTATCAATCTTATTCCTCAATTTCAATTATTAATCTTATTAAATAATTTAATTATTCAATCAATTCACTCAATCCTATGCTATTTTTACTGGCTTTCATCTCCAGACATCAAAGGAACTTCAATAATTGATCATTATTTCAAAATTAATTTTTTTTTTTTCAAATTTTTTTTTTGTTTTTTTTTTAAACAAAAAATTCTTTTTCTGATAAAATTTATTCTCACCTGAATTATTTCAAGCTCATAAAAATTGGAATTTGTAAATAAAAATTTATTTAATTTTGATTAATTTGAAAAAAAAAAAAACTCATTTTATAATTTCTCATGTTGTCTTGATGACTGAACTCTGTTGCTTGCCTTGGCGCTTTAAAATTTTTTTATTATTATTTTTTTTATTTTTTATTTATTTTATTATTTTTATTATTATTATAATTATTATTATTATTATTATTATTATTATTATTATTATTATTATTATTATTATTATTATTATTATTATTATTATTATTATTATTATTATTATCATTATTATTATTATTACAATCATTATCATCATCTTCATTATTATTATTATTATTATTATTATTATTATTATTATGATTATTATTATTATTAATATTATTATAATGATTAATTATTTATTTGTTAAGTGGTAAACTCATCAAGTTATGACATTTTCATTAATTTACTTGTTGTTTTCTCAAGCACTAACGTAAAATGAAATATTTTTCTAATCTAATCTAATTTCACCTAATCTAATCTAATTTTACCTAATCTAATCTCATTTCACCTAATCTAATCTCATTTCACCTAATCTAATCTCATTTCACCTAATCTAATCTCATTTCACCTAATCTAATCTCATTTCACCTAATCTAATCTCATTTCACCTAATCTAATCTCATTTCGCCTAATCTAATCTAATCAAGACATTTGTAACGCGCCCTTTAGCACTATGTTCAAAGGCGCTCACAAAATACTGTTCATACTGACCATACTATTTTTTGTACTCAATTTTTGATAGCATATTTTTCTGTTTTAATAACTTTATTGTAAATAGCCATTCGTTTTTTTCCATAATTATAATATTTAAATTCAAAATAAATTATTTCTGAACTTCAAATTATTCCACAAATAATTATTTATAATTTATAATATATCAATATGTTAGTAGCCCACAGACGATGACTCTTAATCTAATCTAATCTAATCTGATTTCAATCTAATCTAATCTTATCTGATTCTATTATAATCTAATCTGATTCTAATCTAATCTGATTTTAATATAATCTCATCTGATTTTAATCTAATCTAATCTAATCTGATTTTGATCTAATCTAATCTGATTTTGATCTAATCTAATCTGATTTTGATCTAATCTAATCTTATCTGATTCTAATCTAATCTGATTCTAATCTAATCTAACCTCATCTGATTCTAATCTAATCTGATTCTAATCTAATCTAATCTGATTCTTATCTAATCTCATCAAATCATTTTATAGCGCTGGTTCCACACTGGTTCAAGAGCGCGAAACCTTTTTCTCTGGGAGCGCCTTTGAACAAGGTGCTAAAAGGCGCTTTGTACTTGCTTTGATTAGATTATAAAATAAAATAAAGAACAAGGTTTTAAATAATAATAATAATAATAATAATAATAATAATAATAATAATAATAATAATAATAATAATAATAATGATAATAATAATAATAATAATAATAATAAAAATAATAATAATAATTACAATAATAGGAATAATAATAAATATTTTGATGAGGAGTGTGGGTGGGAGTATTGGAACAGCGCTGATGTATGAAGGAATTTAAAAAGGAACTGAAGAGGCTGAGTCTTAAAATTGTCAGAATTATTGTTTAAAAAAGGTAAAAAGTCAACTTAAAATGTATTTTTAATTGAAAAAGAATAAAAATTCAACTAGAAATATACTTGAAATAATTAAAAAATGTATAAAAAAAAAAAAATTGAAGGAAAAGATGAAAAGAAAGAAGAAGAGAAGAAGATGGAGGAGTGAGTGAGTGAATAAAAGAGTGATTTTTCATTTGTGAATCTAATCTGATCAAATCGTTTGTATAGCGCTGATTTACTCCGTCCAAAAGCGCTCATGAGTGGATGAGTGCAACTCAGCGATTGTGTTTTAGTTGAAAAGTTACTTTGGAAAAGTTTGTCGTTCTGTGACGTAGAAATAAGCAAAACAATAAACGGTAAACAAACAAAATAATAAAAAATAAACATTAAATAAGAAAAAATAAACAAAAAATAGTCAAAAAATAATTTAAATAAACATGAATTAATAATAAAATAATTTAAACAAACATGAATTAATAATAAAATAATTTAAATAAACATAAAATAATAATAAATAATTTAAATAAACATAAAATAATTTTAAAATAACTTAAATAAACATAAAATAATAATAAATAATTTAAATAAATATGGACTAGCACTGAACGGATTCCACTGTTTGTGAATGAATGAATGCATGATTTGTTATATGCACCTAATAATAATAACAATTATTATTCATTATTATGAAATGACCTTTAATATTATTATTTTATCATCATTATTATTTTTATTAATATTAGTATTATATATATATATATACATATATATATATATATATATATATATATATATATATATATATATATATATATATATATATATATATATATATATATATATATATATATATATATATATATATATATATATATATATATATATATATATATATATATATATATATATATATATATATATATATATATATATATATATATATATATATATATATATATATATATATATATATATATATATATATATATATATATATATATATATACACCAATTGTAGTATATTATATTTATTAGTATTCAATTAATTTATGATTGATTGTTTAATATGTAAATTTTTTCCATCGAAATTCTATTTAGTTTTTTTGGTTATTCTTTGTCTGTGAATAATTTCATGTTTGTTATTATTAATATTAAAAAAACTCTTTAATGCAAGGTTGTTCACACACCCTTCAATTTATTCAACAATTAGTATTGAAACTTCTTCTTCTTCTTCCTTTTCCTCTTCTTCTTCTTCTTCTTCTTCTTCTTCTTCTTCTTCTTCTTCTTCTTCTTCTTCTTCTTCTTCTTCTTATTCTTCTTCTTCTTCTTCTTCTTCTTCTTCTTCTTCTTCTTCTTCTTCTTCTTCTTCTTCTTCTTCTTCTTCTTCTTCTTTTTCTTCTTCTTCTTCTTCTTCTTCTTCTTCTTCTTCTTCTTCTTCTTCTTCTTCTTCTTTCTTCGTCTTCTTCTTTTTCTTTTTTTATTATTCTTTTTTTATAATTTTTTCCATATTGACAAATGCATATCGACACCCAACAAAGAAATTAAATAGCTCTTATGTGTTTGGCTGCGAATTTATGCTGGTAGATATTTCCATTATATATTCCTTCCTTCAGCCTTTCTTGGATGGCTTCACTCCGAATATTATTCTGTTTTTTGAATATTTGAAAAGTTTTTTTAAATATTTAAAAATAACTTTGGAAGATTTTCCAGCTGTTTGACAATGTTTTGGCTCGTGTGTTATATGGTGTCTAGCACCCAATGGAATTTCAAGGGAAACAAAGTGATAAGGCTGATAAAGGATCTTATAGACTGTATTAAGTAACTTTTTTCAAAAAAAAAGTTTTCAAATCAGTCTTTTTTTGAAGTTAAATGCTAAATATAAATTAAACAATTCAGAAAAGGTTAAATCTTGAAAATATGTTTTAAAAATACTCAAAATGTCGAAATTTTCGTTATTGTACTTGGAGAAGGGTTGAAATTGAAGCGTTTTATGGGAAGGGAAACAGGAATGATTGAAGTGCCGTTGATAAAGTAAGTTTTTTTATGTTCGAGATCACAATCTGTGCAAGTCGTTAACATTTCTCGTTCGAACATTGATTCGTAAAACTCCGAAAGTGTAAAAAAGTTGAAGTCATAAGATTTATGTGTAAAATTTTACTTTAAAACAGATGTCAGAAGCTAGTCTCTTCGCTACCCAGTTGTTTGTTAAGTCAGACTCTAAAAAAGTGCTTTTAAAATAAACTTGGCAACTTCATTATTTTCTTCATACTTCTTGCCAAAACCGATTGAAATCTTTAAAGACCAACAATTTAGTAATAAAGCAAATATAATGGCAAAAATTCCCGTTTTAACGTTACGAGACTAACTTTGCCCATTAATTATAATAATGTGTATATAATTATATATCAATTAGTCTAAATGTAAAGGGTTTTGAGGATATATGGTAAAAAATGAGTCCTGACTTATAAAGTAATTACAGCGTTTGAAATAGTCTAGTTTTAATAATTTCATTGCTATCTGTTTAGGTTTCGATTAGTAGAAAGAATAATTAGTGAAATATTATCTTTGCACACATTCACTTCCGCCTAAATATTTGTTTTAATTTGTCCACCCACCCCTTTTTATTTACAAGTTTTCTTAGTTAACATCTTTTCAAGTTTGCGAAACCATAACCACCAAAATAAATTAAATTTTTCAACACTTTTACGACTCGGATAATTTTCCATCATTGATTTAATTTCAATAGGCAATATTTAAATCACCAAATTTAAAATGTTTACATGGCTAAATAAAAATGCCGACCGAAAAAAGGATCCGGAGGTTCACGCAAACGTGGCGGATTCTTTGAAGCGTCTGTACAAACAAAAAATGCTGCCATTGGAGGAGTTTTACAAGTTTCATGACTTCCACTCCCCCTCCCTCGATGACGCTGACTTCGACGCCAAGCCGATGGTTCTGCTGATAGGCCAGTACAGCACGGGCAAGACCACGTTCATCAAGTTTCTGCTCGAAAAAGACTTTCCAGGTCTTAGGATAGGACCTGAACCCACCACGGATCGCTTCATCATCGTCATGGGAGGCAACACGGAGACTGTTGTGCCCGGAAACGCTCTGGTGGTCGATCCGAAAAAGCAGTTCAGACAACTTTCGAGGTTTGGGAATGCCTTTTTGAATCGTTTCCAGTGCTCGCAAATGGCCAACCAAGTGTTGGAGAGCATATCCATTGTAGACACTCCTGGCATTTTGTCTGGCGAAAAGCAACGTCTGGATCGGGGCTACAACTTTGCAGAGGTGATCGAGTGGTTTGCAGAGAGGGTAGACAGGATTGTGCTCTTGTTTGACGCCCACAAGTTGGACATTTCAGATGAGTTTCGAAGAGTCATCGAAGGAATCAAAGGCTATGATGACAAGATCCGAATTGTTCTCAACAAGGCCGACATGGTAGATCACCAGCAGTTGATGAGAGTTTATGGCGCTCTGATGTGGTCTCTGGGCAAAGTCTTCAACACTCCAGAGGTTTGCCGAGTCTACATCGGATCTTTCTGGAATGAGCCACTGCACTATGACTCTAATAGGTCTCGATCATTCTAATTCTTGAACCTAATTCAAATTTTGAAATTAATTAATTTTTGTATCTTAATTGACTTTTCAATTATATTTTTTTAAATTCAAATCAACTCTTATTTGAAGTCTTCTTATTTTCCTTCCACCAGTAAAAACTAATTTAATTACCTAATTTAATTTAAACTAATTTAATTTTATTTAGAACATTTTTACAACAATTTAAAATATTCTCTTTTCAATTTCAAACTTGTTTTAATGGTTTATTTTGTATATTTTTGATAGCAGCTAGAATCTTCTTTGATGGATGATTCTAGACCTTTTCATGGACTTACGCCACTTGAAAGCTCTTTCATTGTATTGTATTGTGTCAAATCACAAGATTATCACTCGAACAAAACACAAAACACTTGAAACAGGATTTAAAAGTTATATTTAGAAAAATAACATTTTTTATTTTCAAGTATTTTACTTTGAATGAACCACACACACACACACACACACACACACACACACACACACACACACACACACACACACACACACACACACACACACACACACACACACACAAACACGCACACACACACACACACACACACACACACACACACACACACACACACACACTACAACCAAGATAACACACTTTATTGGTCTTACCACCCAGCACACTTTTCTTCATTGGCCACCTTCCCTGGATACCCCCCTACCATCTACTCTTCCACATTTGTCCCTTACCACTACTGCACCCTTCCAACCACACCCCTCTCACCCCCCATCCAATATACCACATGCACTAACTCCCCACTCTTGGAATAACGTTAAGTTCCTCTACCTTTCCATCTCTCACCCTTTTTCACCCTTTCTCACCCTCTCTCATCCTTTCTCACTCTCTCTCACCCTTTCTCACCCTCTCTCACCCTCTCTCACCCTCTCTCACCCTTTCTCACCCTCTCTCACCCTTTCTCACCCTCTCTCACCCTCTCTCACCCTTTCTCACCCTCTCACCCTTTCTCATCCTTTCTCACCCTCTCTCACCCTCTCTCACCCTCTCTCACCCTCTCTCACCCTCTCTCACCCTTTCTCACCCTCTCTCACCCTTTCTCACCCTCTCTCACCCTCTCTCACCCTTTTTCACCCTCTCTCACCCTCTCTCACCCTTTCTCACCCTTTCTCACCCTCTCTCACCCTTTCTCACCCTTTCTCACTCTTTCTCACCCTTTCTCACTCATCTTCCTTGCTCTTCCCACCTTTTTTTCTTTCCACCTTCCTCCCTTTTTTCACCATCTCTCCCTTACACTCTTTTATTTTCTTTCTCCCAATCTTCCCCTCTCACTCACTCAACCTCCCCTACCCCCCCCCCCCCCTCCACTCCTCCAGGAAGTTGTTTGAGCTGGAAGAGCAGGATTTGTTCCGAGACATTCAGAGCCTTCCTCGCAATGCTGCCCTCCGTAAACTCAATGACCTCATCAAGAGGGCTCGTCTGGCCAAGGTGGTTGGTGTGGTGTTTGGGGGTTTTATGGTGGTTGGGGGTTTTGTGGTGAGGATGTAGTGTTTGGGGGTTTTATGGTGAGGGTGTGGTGTTTGGGGGTGTTTAAGGGCGGTTTGTGAGAGTTTACTGGTGTTGGTTTTGGTATTTCATGGTGGTTTGTGGGGGTTTAATGGTGGTGGTATGGATTGGGGGTTTTATGGGGAACTGGTGGTGTTTGGGGGGTTTTATGGGGAACTGGTGGTGCTTGGGGGGTTTTATGGGGAACTGGTGGTGTTTGGGGGGTTTTATGGTGATGAGGATTGGTTAAATTCTAATGTGGTGGCTTGATGGTGTAGCATGGATGTTTGGTGGAGGTTTGGTAGTAGAACAGTCTTTTCTGACTTCCATCTCCTTTTCTCCTTCTTCCATTGCCAATGCCTCTTTCTCCTCATAACCACTTCCTTCAGAATCACTACCCCATCATCACCAACCCCCTCTTAATCCCTACATACTCAATCCACCCTTTTACTTCCCCCTAATCAACACAACCACTCTTGAAGACAACTCTCCATAATCGCAACCACCCCCCATACTCTTCCATAATCTACTCCGCACATTCTCATACAATGCTATACAATACAATACAACACAATATAATACAAAACAATACAAATAGGAATGTTATTATAGTGGCATTAACCCCGTAGATTTTCGAGGCCACTCAAAACGTATTATTGTCATAATGATAGTAGAAAAAGTAAAAAAAATGAAAAAAATAAATAAAAAATTCATTGTAAAAAAGATGTGGATTATTATTATTATTATTATATTATTATTATTATTATTATTATTATTATTATTATTGTTATTATTATTATTATTATATTATTATTATTATTATTATTATTATTATTATTATTATTACAATGAGGGAAAAGGTTCCACCATAATCCCCTCTTCGACCAACCCATCACAACAACCCCCTCATAATTTTCTCATTACTCCCCCATGACTCACCCATAATTCACCCATCACTCCTCCATGACTTCTCCATAACTACCCATGACTTTCTCAACCCCCCCCCCCCCCCTCCCTCATTAATTCACCTATAAGTTCACCACAAATTCCCCATAAACCTCAGTAATTTCCTCATAACACCTTAGGTGCACGCCTTCATCATCAGTTACCTCAAGCGTGAGATGCCCTCGATGTTCGGCAAGGAGAATAAGAAGAAGGAACTCATCAACAAACTGCCCGAAATCTTTTCTGAGCTCCAACGCGAGCACCAAATATCGCCCGGAGACTTCCCAGACGTTCACCGCATGAAGGAGCAACTAGCCTTCCATGTGGGTGGGGAGGGGAGGGGGAGTGGTGTGGTGTGGTGTGGTGTGGAAAGAAGGAAAGGGGGAGGAAAGGGTGGGGGGTGGTGTGGGGGAGGAAAGAGGGGAAGAGGGAGAGGGGGAGGAAAGAGGGGAAGAAGAGTGTGGGGAAAAAATTGTGGTGTTGTGATGTTTTTCTCTGTGGGTAGTGTTGTTAATATTAATAAAACGTTTAGGTTTAGACTGATCTTCTTCCATTTCACCCACCCTTCTTTCTATCTTTCTTTCACCCTTTTCCACCCCATCAGCCTTCTCAACCAACCATTTCCCAACCACGTTCACCCCAAAATGGTTTCTTCTCCACAAGAATCTATCGCCTCCATTTCTTAAAATTCTTTCCGTTTTTTTAATTTTCACAAACAACTTCAACCTCAACCTTCTTCATTTCACTTTTTTTTTCTATCCTTCCCACATCCCAAAACCCCCACATCCCAAAACCCCCACACCCCTATAAACCCACACACCCCAAAACCCCCACACCCCCATAAACCCACACACCCCCATAAACCCACACACCCCCACAAACCCCCACACCCCCATAAATCTTCCGATCCCCGTTCCATCTTTTCACATTCCTTAATTTCGCTCCAACCCCTACAAAAATTCACCCATTTAACCCCCCACTCATGAAACTTCACCCATAAAAACCTCCACTCATAAAACTTCACCCATAAAAACCCCCACTCGTAAAACTTCACCCATAAAAACCCCCACCCATGAAACCTCATCTATATAAACCCCCCACCCATAAACCCCACCTCAAAACCCCACCCATAAAACCCACTTCAAAACCCCACCCATAAAACCCACCTCAAAACCCCACCCATAAAACCCACCTCAAAATCCCACCATAAAACCCCAAAACCTCCACTCCGCCCAGGACTTCAGCAAGTTCAACGTCTTGAAACCCAAGCTATTGGAGACGGTGGACAAAATGTTGGCGCAGGACATTGCCTCTCTCATGGGCCTCATACCCCTCGAGGAGGGCAGGAAGGAGGCAGCTGGTACCAACTCGGTCGTCAAGGTTACCGGGGGAGCCGGGCATTGAATAAGGGGGGGAAGGTTGGGCATTGAGTTAGGGAGGGTTAGTGGGGGGGTTGGTTATGGATCGTTTGGGGTTTAGTTAGTCTGGGGGTTTGGGAGTGGAGTAAGGTGAGGTGTAGTTAGTTCGGGGGTTTGGAAGTGAGTGAGTTATAGTTAGTCTGGGGGTTTGGGGGTGGGGGTGGGGTGAGGTGAAGTGTAGTTAGTCAAGGGGTGTGGGTTTGGGGGTTTAGAGGGAGGGATTAGTTGGAGTCGGTTGTGAATTGATTGGAGGGGGAGGAGTTAGTTAAGGGTGGGATGGTTGGAGGATGGTTGATTGGTTGTTGGAGGGGTAAAGGGTGGTTTGAGGTTGGGAATAGACGGGGTGGTTTGGGGTTTGTGGTGTGGTGTGGGAGGGCTGTGGAGAAGGTTGAAAGAGGTTGTTTTCAGTGGGAGGAGAAGGGCTGTTCCTGGAGGAAGAGGATAGTGGTTATACTTTAAATCCTTCCACCCATTCAACCATCCATCCATCCACCCTTTTATTTCACCCATATTCTTTCCACCTGTACCATTTCGTTTTCACTACCCATACCCATCCTTCCACACCACACCACAAAATTCACACCACACCACAACATCTACATTACACCACGCTACACCGTCCACACACCACACCATCCTCAACACAACACCACACTACACCACCGTCCACACAACACCACACCACCACATCACACAACAGCATCACAACATACCCTACACCACAGCACCAAAAACTCAATTCCAACAACTACAAAACCACCAACCACTCCACTCCACCACCACCCACTCCATTCTCACCACCACTCCACTCCACCATCACTCCATCCCACCATTCCACCACTACCCACTCCATCTCACCACTCCACCCTCACCCACTCCATCCTACCACCACCACCACAGGGGGGTGCATTTGATGGCTACACAGAGAGTCCCTTCGGAGTGGGCAGGTTGGAGGGGGTCGACATGGGACGAGGGGAGGACGAGTGGGTGGTCGGCAAGGAACGTTACAAGTGGGACGCCATCTTCGAGGTGGGACTCAGCTTTCATTCTTTGGCTCCCTTGGTCTTTCGACCATCTAAACACAACTCAACAACCTCCCCAACTCGATCCACCCCTCCACCGACCATCACCATACTTCTAACAACACCACTCTACCAACCACCACCACTACTTTCCAGTCACAAAACTTCTCCACGACCAAACCTCACTACCATCAACCATTCAATCCCACAACCCCATCCTACCCCACCAGCTATTTAACCCACCAATCAATCCACCCCTACCCCTCCTCATCCCCTACCCCCTTCCCCACCACAGAGCTTAAACCCCATCAACGGTAAGATCTCCGGCGCGTCGGCAAAGACGGAGTTGGTAAAGTCGAAGCTGCCCAACTCGGTGCTCGGAAAGATCTGGAAGTTGTCCGACATCGACCAGGACGGACAACTCGACATGGACGAGTTCGCCCTCTCCATGCACCTGGTGACCTTAAAGCTCGAAGGTCACGACATTCCCACCGAACTGCCCCTTCATCTCGTGCCTCCCTCCAAAGTGGGTGTCGGTGTCACCGCCGCCTCCAACCACTTCTGAGCGGTGTGGCTGTTTGTGGTTGGGTGTGGCTGGGGTGGTTAGTATAATTTTTGTGGTTGGGGGGGTTGGATGAGTGGTGTGGCTGTTTGTGGTTGGGTGTGGCTGTTTGTGGTTGGGAGTGGCTGGATGGCTGTGGCTGAATGGGTGACTGGGGCGGTGGTAATGGTGTGGTTAAAATGTGGTGATTATGTTAGTAGTGTGATGAAATGTAGTGGTGGTTGTGATATGGCGAACATGTGGTGATATCATGACCGTAGTTGATATGACCTTGAAATTGTGGTTCTGGCTATGACAAAAGGGTGATGATAATGGTGATGATAATGGTGATGATAATAGTGATGATAACAGTGGTGATAACGGTGGTTGTACTCAGAAACCAGTGATGATCAGTACTAATGATGATGGGAGTGGTGATGGTGGTGGTAGTGGTGGTGGTGGTGATGGTGATGGTGGTGAGGGTGATGGTGGTGGTGGTGGTGGTGGTGGTGGTGGTGGTGGTGGTGGTGATGGTGGTGGTGATGGTGGTGGTGGTGGTGGTGGTGGTGGTGGTGGTGGTGGTGGTTCGTTAGTACAAAGAATAATGATTCCGTGTTTTAATACAATTACCCGTTCATTGCCTTTTTGTTTTTACTTTATTGTATTTTTATTTTTATTTTTTTCGTTTTTTTTAATATAATTAATTTTTTCCATTTTTTATTTAATATTTAAAAAATGTTTTCGTATTCAAGAATTATCAACACCGATTTTCCAATATATATATATATATATATATAACTATTTTTTGAATGTTAACAAAAAAAATGTAGTTATTTATTTATTTTTAAGTTTCACCCCCTACCCTTATCTCCCAACTTCGATTCACCCTGGTACAACTTCCACCCACCAACCTCAGCCATGGTTTCTTCGATGAATGGAAATACCCATTGGATTACACCTATACACCTGATTAATCAATTCACCCACACAATCTCTTCATGCAATTCATCTATTCATATACTTCATCCATTCATGCAATCCATTCATTCGTATGATTCATTCATTCATGCAATCCATCCATTCATTGAGTTAATCCATTCATTCACGCAATCCATTCACTGAAATCAATCTGTTGAAAGCATTTCCACCTATTCACTTCATTCAATTCCACCCTTCACTCCATTCCTTTCCAGCCATTCACCCATTCACTTCCCATGCACTTCCATGCATGGTGCCTTATGGAACTTGGTGGCACACGCACAGGTGGTGGTATCATGCTACGCTTGCGTCACTAACTTTTATATATATATATATATATATATATATATATATATATATATATATATATATATATATATATATATATATATATATATATATATATATATATATATACTATGTAGGTAAGATTGACGGTATAAAATCCCATGTACATGTTAATTTGTTGAAAGTGGTCTATTGCTATTTATTCGGTTTGTATGCATTTGAAGGCTGAATTGAAATTAATAAGGGAATCTTAATCGGTTGAAAGATCCACTTAAGTCAATTAAATAATCCAATTAACTCAAATAATTAATTAATCCATCTTAACCAATTAATTAATCCACTTAAATAACTTTAATTAATTGATTGTTCCACTTAAATCAATTTAATTATAATAATCAGAATAATTAAAGACATTCGGTGGTGTGCTTCCCTCCTTCACCTCCCGTCTCCTCTTCATGCACGACACTTCAATCGATTTTAAACCTTTTTTTTTTTAAATAAATTTAATTTCCGATTAATTTTATAATTTTAAAAAATTATAATTTTTATATTTATTTATTTTTAAAAAGAAATTTTCATTTTTAATAATTTAATTAATTTTATTTTATTTTATTTTTTTCCTTAAGATTTTAAAGCAATTTTTTATCTTCAAATTTCATGAGTTGCCTGCCTTAGAGTGGAAAGAAGAATGTTCTAGAATGTTCTGGAATCTATTTTTTGCGCAAAAAATTTATAAACATATTTTAAAAATATATTTACAAAATAATATTTAAAAAATAATATTTAAAAGGTAATATTTCAAAGATAATATTTAAAAGATAATATTTCAAAGATATATCAACAAAATTCATTTGGCTATTGTTATATTATATTATTTATTATTCCGATTGAAAAATCATACCTTTTATTGATTTTTTCTTCTTTTATGGCCACAAAACTCACAAAATTATTCAGATTTTGGTCTCATTTTAGCCATATAATTAACAAGTAGTGGGTTTTTTCATTCCATAACTCATCTCCGTAACCAAATTTAGTTTTTTTCCGTGTGGGAGTTTATCGTTTATAACCGAAAATGTGTTTTCAATGGAGCCAATAATAATAATAATAATAATAATAATAATAATAATAATAATAATAATAATAATAATAATAATAATAATAACAATAATAATAATATTAATATTAATATAAACAAGAAATGTTAGCAATAAAAATGGCACAAAAAAACTTCACAACAGAGACACCACCAAAATCAACAACAACAAATACCAACAACACGAACAAACAACAAATACCAAAAACAACAATAAACACCAACAAATACAAATACCAACAACAACAACAAATACAAATACCAACAAATACAAACAAATACCAACAACACCAACAAATACAAACAAATACAAATACCACCAACAACAACACCAATATACAAACTTCCACCCCACACCAGAACCCTCCCTCCAACAACAATTTATCTTTCAAACACTCACTTGTTGTTTTTGAAATTATTTAGTTCAACAACAAAAATTTTGAAATTTTTTTTTTTTTTTGAAATTTTTCGGCTTCTTTGAAATGTTTTTTTGGGACTTTTAATGATTTCTTTGCCGCTTCATTCTTTCTTTCCGAATTATGCGCTCGTAACTTCTTCCCTTTTCATCATCATCATCCTCATCATCATCATCATCATCATCATCACCATCATCATCATCACCATCATCATTCTCATCATCATCATCATCATCATCATCATCATCATCATCATCACCATTTGTTCACCCATCTGTGTGACTTGCGCTGATAATGATGATGGCGGTGATAATGATAATAATAATAATAATAATAATAATAATAATAATAATAATAATAATAATAATAATAATAATAATAATAATAATAATAATAATAATAATAATAATAATAATAATAATAATACAATAAAATACAACCACGAATATTATTATAGTGGCATTAACCCCCCAGAGTTTCGAAGCCACATAATAATAATAATAATAATAATAATAATAATAATAATAATAATAATAATAATAATAAATAGCGCATAATAAAATATCATATTCACTAATCTTTCAACAATTTGTTTTTACATTGAAAATATATAATAAATTTGAATATATTTATAATAAATTATTATAATCAATTGAATTAATTATAATTATATAATAATAATGATAACGATAATATAATTATTATCACCATCATCACCGCTTTTAATTAATCCACCATGCTAGTCTTCTTATCACACAGACGTTTTCATTTTAGTGCACGTACACAAATGATCATTTGTCACAAAAATATTTAAAGGGTCACGTATTTATTTAGGTCAGCTTTTTGTATGTTATTACGTAATATGCACACACACACACACACACACACACACACACACACACACACACACACACACACACACACACACACACACACACACACACACACACAAACATACACACACACACAAACATACAAACACACTGCTCAAACGACTACAGCAATTTCGGAGATTTGAAATTTCTAGAAAATCGATTTCAGCTTCATTATTTCGCAATTTGCATCTTCATCTTCCTCTTCTCCATCACCATCTTTTTCTTCCTTTTCTTCATCATCATCATCTTTCTCTTCATCATCATCATCATCTTTCTCTTCATCATCATCATCATCTTCCTTTTCATCATCATCATCATCTTCCTTTTCATCATCATCATCATCTTCCTTTTCATCATCATCATCATCTTCCTCTTCATCATCATCATCATCATCATCTTCCTCTTCATCATCATCTCATCATCTTCCTCTTCATCATCATCATCATCATCTTCCTCTTCATCATCATCATCATCATCTTCCTCTTCATCATCATCATCATCATCTTCCTCTTCATCATCATCATCATCATCATCATCATCATCTTCCTCTTCATCTTCCTCTTCATCATCTTCCTCTTCATCATCATCATCATCTTCCTCTTCATCTTCCTCTTCATCATCTTCCTCTTCATCATCATCATCATCATCTTCCTCTTCATCATCATCATCATCATCATCATCATCATCATCTTCCTCTTCATCTTCCTCTTCATCATCTTCCTCTTCATCATCATCATCATCTTCCTCTTCATCTTCCTCTTCATCATCTTCCTCTTCATCATCATCATCATCATCTTCCTCTTCATCATCTTCATCATCATCATCATCATCATCATCATCATCATCTTCCTCTTCATCATCATCATCGCCATCTTCATTTTTTTTCTTTTTTCGTCGTTGTTGCCTTCAAATTATTTAAACTTACTTGCGCTCTTTTCCAACCTATTTTTTTAAAGTTTTTTTTTTTCATTATTATTATTATTTTATTTCCATTATTATTATTATTATTATTATTATTATTATTATTATTATTATTATTATTATTATTATTATTATTATTATTATTATTATTATCATTATTATTATTTCACCTGTTATTTTGATTTTAACATTATGACGCTTTTTTTAAGTATTGATACATTATTATTCTTATCATTATTATTATTATTTTATCATTATTATTATTATCTTATTATTATTATTATTATTGTTATTAATATTAATATTATTATTATTATTATTATTATTATTATTATTATTATTGTCATTATTTTTGCCTGCATTCCCATCGTTTGATTAGTTACGAAGCAATCATTTTCCGTGACAATTCGATTCAATTGAGAACCAAAAAAAACATTTAACAACAAAAAAACATAACAGCAAAACATTAACACCATAATACAAAACATTAACATCATAATACAAAACATTAACACCATTATACAAAACATTAACATCATAATACAAAACATTAACATCATAATACAAAACATTAACATCATAATACAAAACATTAACACCATTATACAAAACATTAACATCATAATACAAAACATTAACACCATAATACAAAACATTAACACCATAATACAAAACATTAACACCATAATACAAAACATTAACATCATAATACAAAACATTAACACCATAATACAAAACATTAACACCATAATACAAAACATTAACATCATAATACAAAACATTAACACCATAATACAAAACATTAACACCATAATACAAAACATTAACATCATAATACAAAACATTAACATCATAATACAAAACATTAACACCATAATACAAAACATTAACATCATAATACAAAACATTAACACCATTATACAAAACATTAACATCATAATACAAAATATTAACATCATAATACAAAACATTAACATCATAATACAAAACATTAACAACAAACAAACGAAACATCAACAAGAAAATCAAACAATTATAAACAACCAACGTAACGAATCAACAGAAAACAAACAAATTTCACTTTGATTTATTTTCAAAAATAAAGAAACTTCGAGATGGTGAAGTCATATTTTATCATTATTATTATTATTATTATTGTTATCATTATTATTATTATTATTATTATTAGGAACTTTCTAGAATCTTCCTGGCACCCTTGTGTAAGGAAGCGTCAAGATTGTCTGAATCAGTGATGATGATGATGATGATGATGGTGATGATGATGATGATGATGGTGATGATGATGATGATGAGGATGATGATGATGATGATGGTGATGATGATGATGATGATGACTGAATGAATAATAATCGAAATAACATTATTTTTTATACTCATAATACTTCAAAAAACGCAAAAGTACAAATATATTACCGAAAAAACTAATAAAATACTAATAACATACTAATGATAGTAAAATACTGACAATAACAATAATAATAATATACTAATAATAACAATAATAAAATAATTACTACTACTACTACTACTATTACTACTCCTACTACTACTACTACTCCTACTACTACTACTACTACTACTACTACTACTACTACTACTACTACTCCTACTACTACTACTACTACTACTACTACTACTACTACTACTACTACTACTACTACTACTACTACTACTACTGCTACTACTACTACTACTACTCCTACTATTACTTATAATAATAATAATGAACTAATAATAATAATAATAATGAACTAATAATAATAAACTTTTAGAAATAATAAAAATAACAATAATAATAGAGTGGTATGGACTGCAACCACTGGAAGTGCCATACAGATCTTGGGCCTGCCCTTGATGGGTAGCTTGATGTTGAGTTCTGAGGCCTGCTGGCATATGAACACGTAGTCACTCTCGCTCTCCCCGTCAGGGTACTAAAGAAGGAGGGGGTCAGTGGGGGGGGGGGGGGGGGGTTGGTGGAAGGGTAGTTGGTCAAAGGTGGTGGGGGATTTGATTGAGGTGAATCCTAGTAGTAGTGATACTATTATTATTATCATTATTATTATTATTAGTATTATTATTATTATTATTATTATTATTATTATTATCAGTATTATTATTATTATTATTATTATTATTATTTTTATTATTATTATTATTATTATTATTATTATTATTATTATTATTATTATTATTATTATTATTATTATTATTATTATTATTATTATTATTATTATTATTATTATTATTATTATTATTATCATCATCATCCATCATCCATCATCATCATCCTCATCATCACCATCATCATCCTCATCATCACCATCATCATCATCATCATCATCATCATCATCATCATCATCATCATCACCATCATCATCATCATCATCATCATCATCATCATCATCATCATCATCATCATCATCATCATCATCATCCTCATCATCATCATCATCATCATCATCATCATCATCATCATCATCATCATCATCCTCATCATCATCATCATCATCATCATCATCATCATCATCATCATCATCATCATCATCCTCATCATCATCATCATCATCATCATCATCATCATCATCATCATCCTCTTTCACCCTCCCCCTTCTCTTTCTTCTTCTCCTGACTCTTTCTCTTCTTCCTCCTCTTAACTCCTCCTTCTTATGCCCCTGACTTCTTTCTATTCCTTACATTTTCTCTTCCTTTTTACTCCTTTTTACTCCTTTTGTATTTTCTTCACTGCTCCTAACTTCTCCTTTCCCTCCTTCTCTCTCTCTTAACTTTCCCTCCTAAATCTTCCCAACTCCTCCTACCTCCTAACTCCTCCTCTTCCTCCTCCTCCTCCTCCTCCTCCTCTTCCTTCTCCTCCTCCTCTTCCTCCTTCTCTTCCTCCTCCTCCTCCTTCTCCTCTTCCTCCTCCTTCTCCTCTTCCTCCTCACCTGAAGTCTGTATTCATCTTGAGGAAGGCAGTCCGTCACCAAGACCCTCCCCAGGAGACAGGAGGTGGGGTAGGAAGAGGGGAAAGGTGGTCGGTCATCTGGGTGGGGGTGGTGGATTCATGGAAATGGTGAATAATGGATAAAAATAATCACTCCGCAAAACCCACTCCAAAACACCCCTTCCTACAATTGGCCCCCATCGCTATAAATACCCCTCAACAGCTTCACCCCTTCCACTTCACCACAAATCCCCCCCACCACCACCATCATCCCCACATACACCCCCATCAATCACTACCAAACCACCACCACAAACGCCTCAAACCCTCCTTCCCTCCCATGTTTCTACACCTCCCCCACCCGAACCCCAAATTGCCCCCTCCAAACCCCCCAAACCCCTAGGCCTCCCCCCCCCCCAACAACAATCTCCAAGACGCCCAACCACCACACACCAGGGTAGATGGTACGGTACGTGTTCTCGAGGGCTTCCACCTCGGAGGGCTCAAACCTTTTCGAGGTGGAAGCTATCCACAACAGCCCCCTGTAGTCGCTGTACCACGACCTGCCCTCGTGTCTGGGGAGAGGGGGGTAGAATGAGGGAAGAGGGGGGGGGGGGAGTGGGGAATGAAGAAAGAGGGGTAGAATGAAAGAAGAGGGGGGTAGGATGAGGGAAGAGGGGGGGGGGGGATGAGGGAGGAGATGGTAGGATGAAGGAAGAGGGGGGAGAGAATGAGAGAAGCGGAGGTAGAATGAGGGAAGAGGGGGGGTTGAATGAGGGAAGAGGGGTTATATGAGGATGAAGGGGAGGGTTGAATGGGAGAAAAAAAAGTTATGAGGAAGGAGGGGGAGGGGGTTATATGGGGGAAAGAAGGCTTGTATGAGAATAAAAGGGGGAGAAAGGGTTAAATGGAGAAGGAAGAGGGTTGGGGGGTTATATGATGGAAAAGGGGGCTGGAAGGTTATATGGGGAGAGAGTGTACACAAGGGAGGGGTTATATGGGGAGAAGGGAAAAGGTCAAGTGCGTCTCTCCATATACCCACTCCTAATTCCCATGAACCACCACTTAGTTCTTCCGCTCAAATCCAGCTCCACTCATCTTCAAACTCATTCTCAACTCTGTATTCCACCCACTCCCCATCCCCCACCCACCTCTTGACTCCAGCCACCAGGAGTGAGGCCCAGGGTTGATGCATGCTCAAGCAACACCCTCTGTCGCCCATCATTTGAGCCGCGTCGTCCCTTATGACGCTCCTGTGCTGCTGCTGCTGTGATAGTGGTGGTGGTGATGATAATGGTGGTGGTGGCGGTGGTGATGGTGGTGATGATGGTGATGGTGTTAGTGGTGGTGGTGATGATGGTGGTGATGATGGTGTTTGTGATGGTGGTGATGATGGTGTTTGTGATGGTGGTGATGATGGTGTTTGTGATGGTGGTGATGATGGTGTTTGTGATGGTGGTGATGATGGTGTTTGTGATGGTGGTGATGATGGTGTTTGTGGTGGTGATGATGGTGTCTGTGATGGTAGTGTTTATGATGTTTGGTGACGATAATGATAATGGTAATCTTGAAGGTCATATAAAAATAAAAATAATAATAATAATAATAATAATAATAATAATAATAATAATAATAAAAATAATAATAATAATAACAATAATAATAATAATAATAATAATAATAATAATAATAATAATAATAATAATAATAATAATAATAATAACAATAATAATAATAATATGGGTGTTTAGGCATTAAGACCCATACCTGGGGGTCAGGATGATGGTGGCTCTCGTGGCTATGGTGGTGATCTTCTTGATTGGCTGGAGCCTCGTACTGCGGAAACAGTGCATAAAATAACCCGGTTGTTTGAAATGGCGCTTTAAAAATGGAATTTATTATTGTTATTATTATTTTTTTTTTTTTTTTTTTATTTTTATTGTTATTATTATTAAAGAGTTTAATTAGTTTGTTTTAGTGGCCTCGAAACTCTACGGGGTTAATGCCACTATAATAATATTCGTGTTTGTATTGTATTGTATTGTATTAATGCCACTATAATAATATTCGTGTTTGTATTGTATTATTCACGTAATTAAGTGAAGACATGAGTGAAGATATTCTAATAATGAACCTAATTAATTAATTAATTAATTAATTAAAGTGAGCGCCCCATCAAGAGACTCACGACAGGCTTGAATAGATCTGCATCGGGATTGGCTATGTTTTTCTTCAGGCCACTCAAGAAACGATTCACCCTCTCCTCCACATCCCCCCCTCCAACAACCCCAAAACTCCCCCCACACTCCTTCCCACCACCACCACCACCACCACCACCGCCACCACCACCTCCACTACCACCATTGGTTGCCATGGCAACGTCAATGTTACTGATAGCGTGAGAAGGCACAAAGTTCGCGGCGTATATTTCGGAGTCGTCTGCCAGTGCGGCGTATGAAAGAGTGTCCTTGGGTCGTTCTTTCAATCCGCCTTCTGGATGAGTGGAGGGGGGGAGGAGAGGAAGGGCAAATGAATGGGTGTGGTGTGGGGTGGTAGATAAAATGGGGGGGAGGGGGGTTGGTGGGTGGCATGGGAAGGGTGGTGTGGGTGGAAAAAAGTTGATTTTGGGTATCTAACGGATATAGCAACACATTCACAAACACGCACACACGCACGCACACACACACACACACACACACACACACACACACACACACACACACACACACACACACACACACACACACACACACACACACACACACACACACACACACACACAAACAAGCACACACACCGGTGAAATCAAGGTCAAATTTTCTAGCGCCCAATCGGGACGCATATTCCTGCTGTCGTTTTTCATCCTGCTTCTTCTTCAATCCATCCTGCTCTTTCTTACTCATCCACTTGGAGGAGGAGAAATAGTCACAGTCATCGTCTATCACCTTTGTCCTGCTGACGCTGTGGCGGAAGTGGTGGTAGTGGTGGTGATAGGGGTGATAGTGGTAACTGGAATGATGGTGATGATAGAGGTGATAGTA
>OX387260.1:4281511-4291511 GCA_947562095.1 Branchellion lobata
CTACAAAAACACCACGCTCGACAAAAACAACAACACGATCAACTTCTACAACAACAACACCACGATCAACAACTCGTGCAGCAAGGACTTGTTGGCCATGCACATCAAGCATGACCTTGATGCCTTCGACTCCGAGTTCACCGACATTCGTAGAAAACCTAGCAAGTCCACCCCCATCGGGGCCTTTGTGGGGGGGGATGTGGGGAGGTTGGTAGGGGGTGGTGGAAGGTTGCCCGAGTGTAAGTTGATTCTGTCACCCATTGACCCTTTTCTCAAGAACTCTGGTCTCAAGTATGAACCCTTGTATGGGGGTGGTGGTGGTGGTGGTGGTGGTGGTGGTGGTGGTGGTGGTGGTGGTGGTGGTGGTAAGGGCAGTGAAGGAAACCATGAACGAAATGGTGGTAGAGGAGACGAAGCTGGCGATGAAGATGGTGGTAATGGTGGTGTTCACAGAGGGTATAATGGTAACCATGGTGAGGAGGGGGGATTGTACAGAGGGCACAAGGGAGGATATGATAGGGGGCATGAGGGAGGATATGATAGGGGACACCAGGATGTTGGCAGGGACTCCTACAGTGAAGAGTTCCTGAAAACCTCTTCACCACCCCTCAAAAGTGTCAGGGTGGTTGTCACCAAGATTGCACCTCTCTTCACCACTACCACTGCAACTGTCGCCGCCACTGCCACCACTACCGCCACTGCCACCACCGCCACTGCTGCTACCGTCAATACCGCTTCTGCTGCCATTCATCTTGTTGCCCTTCAACACTTGAATAATCCAGTTCATAAAGAAGATATTAAATATCGTTATAATGGCAAAAATAAGGATAATGGTAATGATGATGATGATAATAATAATAATAATAATAATAATAATAATAATAATAATAATAATAATAATAATAATAATAATAATAATAATAATAATAATAATAATAATAATAATAATCTTATTAAAAATTGGTATAATAATAATAAAAATTATTTTGACAATGAGGTTAATGATGTCATCAATGAAGTTGATGTCGAAAGGAGCGAAAGTGTCAGAACTGAAACACAACCACCTTCCTCTCCACCACTGTTGTCCTTGGCAACAATGGAAGCAACAACAGGAATAACAAGAACAGGGTTGGCAACAACAACAACAACAACAAAGAAGGGTTCAGCGAGGAAGACAACAAGAAAAAAGTCAACAAAGAAAACAAAAAAACTTGAAACAACAACACGAACCAAAACATCAACAACAACAATAACTTCAACAACAACAATAACTTCAACAACAACAACAACAAAACTTACATCAGCAACAACACAACCACTGCCAACATCAACAACAACACTACTACCAACAACACAGCCCCCACCATCATCAACAACAACACCACAACCACTATCATCAACAACACAACAACAACCACTATCATCAACATCAACACAACAACAACCACCATCATCAACAACACAACAACAACCACCATCAACAACAACAACATTTTCAACAAGTCACTTCTACTGCTCCGACAACTCACAAAGTTATGAAACTGCAGATGGAAGTCTCTTCGAAAAATCCAATAATAATAATAATAACAATGATAATAATAAAAATAATAATAATAACACTAATAATAGTAACAATAATAATAATAATTGTTATAATAGTTTTGATAATAGTGATAGTTGTGACATTTTCATTACAAGTGGTACAGGTGTTAATAATAGTAATAATATTAAAGATAATAGTAATAATAATAATAATAAAAATAATAAAGATAGTAGCAATAATAATGATGATGATGATAAAGATAGTAGTAATAATAATGAGAGTGATAAAAATGAAAGCATAAAAGATTTTTTCAAACGACCTCCTCTAAACCAAAGTCATTTGTATGAAGTCAAGATTTGTAATAATAATAATAATAATAATAATAATAATAATAATAATAATAATAACAATGTTACTTCAAGCAGTAGTTGTAACACTAGCGATAATCATAATAAGAGCGATAAAAGCACTAATAAAAATAAAAGTAAAAAAAGTACTAATAAGGCCTGTAATAGTAGTAGTAAAAATAAAAAAAATAATATTAATAATAATAATAATAATAATAGTAAGCTCAACAGCACCTCTACACCGATGGCCAGTAGGACCTTGCAGAATTACCATGGTAACGCCTTCTCTTCTCAGTCCCCTACGAGGTGGTGGTGGGGTGGTGCTTTGGTAGGGGTGGTGGTGGTGTTGTAGTGATGTGGTGGTATGGTGGTATGGTGGTGTGGTGGTGGTGCTTTGGTGGCGCTTTGATGGTGGTGTTGTGGTGTGGTGGGGGTGTTGTAGGGGTGTGGTGGTGCTTTGGTGGTGATAGTGGTGTTGTGGTGTGGTGGGTGTGTTTTAGTGTGGTGGTGGTGATAGTGTTGTTGTGATGTAGCTTTTGTTGGGGTGTTGTTGAACAAATCACACTTCTTCTCATGACAGACCACATTCACACGCCCTACCACATCCAAACCACCAAACTACACCACGCCAACCACAGCACTATCCAAACACTCACACCACCCAAAAACCTACACTTTCCACCACAACACACCCAGCATCACCCAACCACGTCACTTCCCCCCTTCCCTTTTTCCAGCTACGACATGACACCAGCACCGCCTCCAAAGCAGCGACTGGCAGCAACGGAGGAGGACTACAACATAGCTGACCTCTCGAGTGGTGACTCCACTGACGACGAACAACAACCTCGCAAGAAGGTGCCCTCTTGGGCCAAAGGTGGGTGGGTGAGTGGGTAAGTGGGTAAGTGGGTGGGTGAGTGTTGGATTGGTGGGTAGGTAGGTGGGTGATGGGGTATTTGTGAGCTGTGAGTTGGGGAATGTTCGGGAAAGTGTGGGTTGAAGACTCACTTTTCCATACCACCTCTTCACCTTCACACCCCACAAACCTTCGCCTCCCCCCCCCTCCCTCTCCTTCACCACCACTCATTCCCATCTCACAAACTCCACCCACCATTACTCATTCTCATCTCACAAACCCTACCCTCCACCACTCATTCATATCTCACAAACCCTACCCTCCACCACTCATTCATATCTCACAAACTCCACCCACCACCACCACTCAATCACATCTCACAAACTCCACCCACCACCACCACTCAATCATATCTTTCAAACTCCACCCATTATCACTCAATCATATCTTTCAAACTCCACCCACCACCTCTCAATCGTACCTCACAAACTCCACCCACCACCAAGGCCCCAAACTCCGCAGCCATCTGGTGACCCAGGTCTGCACTGAGTTGGACCCGGCTTCCGAGGACATCTTTGGCTCCTTCGTGCCTCCCGTCCTTGGAGAGATCTTCCCCACCTCCAAGAGGATTCATAAGCTCCACCTCAGGTGCTGCTGCTGGTGGTGCTGCTGGTGGTGGTGGTGGTGGTGCTGCTGGTGGTGGTGGTGGTGCTGGTGGTGGTGGTGGTGGTGCTGGTGGTGGTGGTAGTGGTGGTGGTGGTGCTGCTGCTGCTGCTGGGGGTGGTGGTGGTGGTGGTTTTTTGGTTTTTTTTTAATGGTTTCAGGGCTTTTTGGATTATCATCGCCATTAGTATCACTGTTGTCATCATTATTATCATCATCACCATCACCACCATCACCATCGCCAGATCTAGTTCCCAATACTGGCGTAACACACCCATGAAGAAGAGGAGAAATTAACCGTGAAATTTAATCCATATTTTAACAAACACTTGTTTGTGCGTTTGTGTGTGTGTGTGTGTGTGTGTGTGTGTGTGTGTGTGTGTGTGTGTGTGTGTGTGTGTGTGTGTGTGTGTGTGTGTGTGTGTGTGTGCGTGTGTGAAGCTTGTTCATAATGGGTTCAACGCTTCATACTTCTTTGATCTTGACTCATCACATGCAGCAGACCATAAATTGTTTGATGGGGGGGTTGTAAGCACTGCCGCTGTTGCGGGTGGTTTTACAACTTCCATTTCACATTTTAATAATCATTATTTTACAGTTTATTATGAGTTTTATATTTTTAATCCGATTTATTCTCTCTTATTTTAATTATTTGTATTTAATTTGTTTTTGAATTAAGATTTGTCCGTTCATTTTTTAAATAGTTTTTTTTTTTAATTTTATTTTTAAAAATCCTTCCAACTCACTCAAACCTTGTTATGAAATGTTGTTCGGTCGGTGTTACTTGAACGGTCTTCAGTTGTTTGGTATGCACTCAAAACGCAAGTCTAATAAATTCATTTTTGTTGCTTCGTGGCAATTGAAAATATTTTTATTTAATAATGTCAACAATAATAATAATAATACTGATACTAATAATAATAATAATTATTATTATTATTATTATTATTATTATTATAATATGAATCACAAAAGGTGGGTTTGATTGTCTTTTTCTAGAACATTATTTCAGCGTTAACCAACAGGCGCTCAAGATGTTGCGAGGCGAAAAAGCCATTAGTCATCTGAGAAATCACTCATTCCGGATTCCAAATCAGACGATGAGGTAAAACCTACGAAGAAATTGTGGCGGGAATCACCATTGAAGCGTTGAAAACCACCCGACCGCGAACGGCGATCGCCACCAAGCGAAGAAGGAAAATTTGGAAGCGCCTAATTTATCTTTGGTTTGTGAGTAGGTCACGTGAGGACCCCAATAAATAGACCATTTCAGCGTTTGAATGGATTGCTTACATATATAAGTCGTATCCACCATATAAAAACTTGTATTATTTATATGATTGTTTGATGTTTGCGTGTGGTGTTTGTTAAATTTTGACACTTGATTATGAATTGTGCTTATAAATTTATCACTACCAACATAGCCTCGAAGCTATGATGGGTTTCCTAGTAACGGCCGATCGTAATTCGAATTGTTGACAGAAGATTCGAAAAATTAATTAATAAAAATAGAATTAATAACAATATTTGATTAAAAATTATATTTTTAATTGGTGATTAGGCCCAATTAAGGGCCGGAAGAAATTAAAGAACACTCATTCGAATGTTCCCCTCCACGGAAATCTTTAGTAAAAGGCGAAAGATTTATACGTGGAATGAAGAGAAACCAGAGTTGATAAGGACAACTTGATCGTATTATATATCTAGTCTGCTGATGTTTAGCTGAGGTGTTTCTTAAGTTTATCGTGAGAATCATTGTTCATGTTCAAAGTAAGATGTTTTAAATTATATTATTTTTTTATTAATTATTTAAAACCTCTATTTTCCGTAGTACATTTATTGCCTGTAAAACTCAAAATTTTTTCAAAATTTATACAAAAAATCCCAACATCGAAACAACATCTGTAACTATAACTGTAATGTTACTACAACCCTAATATGGTAGTAAGAGGCGAAATTGACTGTAGAATTGAATTATGAAGTTAAAGCTGTGTCCTTTGCTTTCGTGTGACAATGGTGACATCTCTCTCTTCTGTTCCTTGGGTTTATTTCATTTTTTTGATACTGTTGAGTCCTCTTCGCTACTTAAGCAACTTGAAACTTCTTTTGGTATCTCCGATTATCGTATAACATTTATTGTCTCTCACCTCTCCAACAGGAGTCCTGTAGCTTTCATAGACAACTTTTATTCAACTTCTATTCGGTTTGGTGTCCTTCAAAACTCTACGGGGTTAATGCCACTATAAAAATATTCGTTTTTGTATTGTATTGTATTGTATTGTATTGTATTGTATTGTATTGTATTGTATTGTATTGTATTGTATTGTATTGTATTGTATTCAGGTCTCTGTTTTTTGTCCTTTTTTTATTTTTTACACTTGGACGCTTGGAAGTTAATTTATCATTTTCTCTACTGAGTCATGCTGATGACTCTTACACCTTTACATCCTTTCCCAAAGACGTGTTATCTTCTACAATACGATACAATACAATACAATACAATACAACACAATACAATACAATACAATACAATACAATACAATACAATACAATACAATACAATACAATACAATACAATACAATACAATACAATACAATACAATACAATACAATAAAATACAATACAATTCAATACAATACAATACAATACAATACAATACAATACAATACAATACAATAAAATACAATACAATTCAATACAATACAATACAATACAATACAATACAATACAAACACGAATATTATTATAGTGGCATTAACCCCGTTAAGTTTCGAGGCCACTCTACAATCTCTCATTTCTCTTCTTTTAAACGTAAAATGATCTCTTGAAGTGAATTTATTTTTCTTAGCTCTCCGAAATTTGATCTCGTATACTTTAGCATGTCTGCTCGACTTTTTGGACCTCTTCCTTCAAGCGATATTACACCAAACCTTTCACTCATCCCTCCCTCCACCACCCGTAGTCAAATCCTCACCTTTGACGCTTTTTTTCTTTCATACCAAAAAGAAATCTGTAGCTAAATCATATTTCTTACATCTTTGCCGTATCAAAAAACTGAAATTTTTTTTAGACAATCCAGCCCTCAAACAATACAAAACAGAAACGAATATTATTATAGTGGCATTAACCCCTCAAACTACTAGTTTCTTCGCTTATTTTGTCCCGCTGTGACTATTGTAACTCTACTACTATGGATTCCCAAAGACCACGCTACAACCTCTCACCAAAGCTTTCAATAGCGCTGCTCGCTTAGTTTCTGGCACTCATAAACTCTCGCATCTAAATCCTACCCTTATCTTTTTACACTGGTTGCCTCTTAGAAAATGTCAGTTTTCAAAAGCTGCACTCTCATGTTGAAAATAAAAAGTAATCACTCACCTATCAACTTAGCTGACCTTTTTAAGTTGCCTCCTCTTAAGAGACTGAGATCTACTTATTCTCATTTTTAAGATACCTTCTAATAGTACTCATGCTAACCCTGCACCTTCCTCCTGTGGGCCCCTTCCTCCTGTGGGCCCCTTCTATGGAACTCTCTTCCTCTCAATCTGACCTCTGTTACTTCTCTTCAATGCTTTCATAAAACTTTTAAATCGTTGTTGTTTGTTTAATGAATCTATTACAGTTCAATTTAAAGCGCGTTTGAAAAGTGTTTAATTAGCGCTAAATAAATATTTTAATAAGATTAGAATGTTCTTAGAAAAAATAAAAAAATTCTTTATAGTCTTTATTAGATCAAGTCAAGACATACGCTGGAAATGTTACAAAAAACACGGCGAACTAAAATTGAAAATAATAGACAAAAAAATTTTTTAACAAAAGATTTGAATTTATAAAAGAAGATAAAAAAATAAAAAATATTTTAAAAATAAAAATTATATTTTTAATTGGTGATTAGGCCCAATTAAGGGCCGGAAGAAATTAAAGAACACTCATTCGAATGTTCCCCTCCACGGAAATCTTTAGTAAAAGGCGAAAGATTTATACGTGGAATGAAGAGAAACCAGAGTTGATAAGGACAACTTGATCGTATTATATATCTAATCTGCTGATGTTAAGCTGAGGTGTTTCTTAAGTTTATCGTGAGAATCATTGTTCATGTTCAAAGTAGGATGTTTTAAATTATATTACTTTTTATAAAATGTTTAAAATTGCTATTTTTATTATAAAATATATCCTCTGTGAAACTCGACATTTTGATAAAACTATTTAATGATTCCTAGATGTCAGGTTCATGTATCTATCACAAGACTTTATTAACAAACCTCATTTTGTTTTCATTTAGAAGTTTCAAACAATTTGAAACAGTTTTTTTATTGATATTTCATTTTGAATTTATTACTTGGTAAAAGTAAATCGATGCAGCTTTATTTTTTTTTTACTCAAAAAGTAGAATTTCTTTCGGTAGAGTGGCCGATAATTAAAACAATTTTAGATCCCGTTTTATTTACTAATAACATAATAATGAAGAACATTTCGATATCATCTTTTATTTTTTTAATTTTTTATTCGAAAAAATATTTAAAAAAATTATGAATAAATTAAATAAAAAGACAAATACATACAAGCAGACGACCAACAAAAACATACAGCGCCCAACGTTTTTCACAACTGCCACAACCATGCACGCAACAAAAAGTATGTAAAAATCCAAATTAAAAAAAACTATAACGTTGTTAGAGATTTAATGAGCAGTGGGTGACACTGGGTGACCTACATGAGAGAAAAAATGTCAAACACACGCGTATAGACACATACATATACACATACACACACACATACAGACGAACCGATGTTTTTCTAGGTGTTTTTGAGTGTTCTTCATTAACAAAAATTATTTAAACTATTTTCATTGAAAACAAGAGAAATGTCAAATGATCCGACAGTGGCATTCTATTATCCCTCACTATGTGCTCTTATTTCAACTATATTTAAACTAAAAAACCACATAATAATAATAGTAATAATAATAATAATAATAATAATAATAATAATAATAATAATAATAATAATAATAATAATAATAATAATAATAATAATAATAAATAATAATAATAATATAAATAATAATAATAATAATATTAATAATACTAATAATAATAATAATAATAAAAATGAAAATAATAATATTAAAAATAATAATAAAATAAAAATAATGATAATTGACCTTAACTGTACAACTGTGAAATACTATTTATTATTATTATTATTATTATTAAGTCATAATTGATTATAAATGTACTGTGATAACAACATTACGATGCTAAAGATTTATATTCATTATTCTGTTTAATATAAATTTAATATTTGAAAAAAAATTAAAATGACAATTAAACCAATTACGGTTATTCCTAATTGAAAGAAAATAATATGTGATTGAATAAAAGTGAACCTTCATTTAATTCTTTATTGAATGAAATCAGATCTTTTGAATAATAATAACACCTTTCAAACCTATTAATAGATTATACCACTAATTAATTTTAATGGGAAAATTGAATATAATCGACTAATTAAAATTGAATATAATATTAATTGAATAAACTCCCAAATAGAAAATTTAATTTAAATTTGCATTAATTATAATTTTTATTGGAAAATTGATATTAAATGGAATTGTTATTAAATATAATTATAATTGGAAAATTGATATTAAATGGAATTGTTATGAAATATAATTTTAATTGAAAAATTATAATAATAATTAATTATTATTACTTAAATAGACAGATGTTTCGCACATGTCGGCACGGCATGTCTAGGAGGACAAACCGCTTCTGAATGCGACTACTCTATAATCAGCGTATGGCAGTTGCCCAGTCATAAGGACCCGGTAACCATGGCAATAACACTGATACTAGTTTTTGATCAAATTCAGTAAAAGTTTTGTTTGAATATATATAAAAGTTTGATACTAAAAAGTGGTGTTTAATAAATAATTTTTTTCTGAGTTGATTTTTATTTTTGTAGACATATATTATTTACAATTTTTTAATTTTTTTTCACTTTATATATTTTCTTAAGTAACAAAACATTTTTTCAAATTTTTCAATTTAAAAAAATATTTTTCGCAATTTTTATATTATGAAAAAAATTGCACATTTAGAAAGTTATTTTTATGGCCGTTTGTTTCTGAAAATGGCGCAGTATGAAAAATGATTTTTGTGACAGACTGTCGAAGGCTGGTTGTAGGCGCCTGGATGAGTTGGAAGCATTGAGGATATGAAATGGGAATTTTTACGCAATATGGCATGCAGTGGAAGGTTGGTGTTTATGCACGTTTGCTTGTTTGTGTGTGTGTGTGTGTGTGTGTGTGTGTGTGTGTGTGTGTGTGTGTGTGTGTGTGTGTGTGTGTGTGTGTGTGTGTGTGTGTGTGTGTGTCTGTGTGTGTGTGTGTTTTTGTGTGTGTGTGTGTGCGTGCGTGTGTGTGTGTGTGTGTTTGTGTGTGTGTGTGTGTGTGTGTGTGTGTGTGTGTGTGTGTGTGTGTGTGTGTGTGTGTGTGTGTGTGTGTGTGTGTGTGTGTGTGTGTGTGTGTGTGTGTGTGTGTGTGTGTGTGTGTGTGTGTGTGTGTGTGTGTGTGTGTGTGTGTGTGT
>OX387260.1:4299011-4304011 GCA_947562095.1 Branchellion lobata
CACCCACCATCCTCCAACCCCCCCCCCCCCCCCCCCCTCCCTCCCCCCCCCCCCAGAAGTCGCAATAGGAACGACAACATCCTCCTCCTCACAGACGGTTCAGCCAATGAGGGTTTGTTGGAGTGTCCTGAAGTTCTGCGTCACGTGAGGCGCAAAATCAGAGGCGTGCAGACGGATTGTCTACTTGAGGAAGACTACACCATCAAAATCACCACGGCCGGTACTAACGGTTTCTACCCGGAAGTGGTTTACAAACTAGGTCAAGTTTTCTCTTCCGGTCCTTTCCACCACATCGGACCTAACTCGGACCTGTCATGGGACCTCTTACTGCCCTTCCTCTACATGCACGAGGTGGTCATAGCAGGCGTAAAAGTTTCCATGAGGACGCTCAACAGTGTGGCGTTTACAGACAACCAGCAATCTCGAGGTCCTCACGGCTCAACGGCCGACACGGGTGCTAGCAAAGACGACGCTGAGTTTATCTTTTCACAGCACGCCAGCCAAGAGTACCGTCTACTAATCAAACACCAAGTACCCCCTCCTCATAGTCCCATGGAAGCGCCTCTGTCTCCCAGAGCGGTGCAGCAACAGGAGGTGTGGACTGAAGTGGGGGATGATGATAACCGTTTTTTTCAGTTCTCAGACCTTGCCATCGACTGTTCTAGACACATTCTTGTGCCCCTCTCCTTGCCCAAAAAGCACAAAAAAGCCCTCAAAGGTGGTGTGGTTGGGTGGGAATTGTGGTTGAGTGGGGTGGTGTGGTTGAGTGGGTTGGTGAGATTGGGTGGGATGGTGTGGATGGGTGGGGTGGTGTGGTTGATTGGGGTGGTGTGGTTGGGTGGGGTGGTGTAGTTGAGTGGGGTGGTGTGGTTGGGTGGGATGGTGTGGATGGGTGGGGTGGTGTGGTTGGGTGGGGTTTGTGGATTGGTGGGTGGTGTGGATGGGTGGGGTTTGTGGATGGGTGGGTGGTGTGGATGGGTGGGGTGGTGTGGTTGGGTAGGGCGGTGTAGGTGAAAGAGGTGGTGTGAATGGGTGGGGTGGTGTGGCTGGGTGGGGTGGTGTGGTTGGGTGGGATGGTGTGGATGGGTGGGATGGTGTGGATGGGTGGGGTGGTGTGGTTGGGTGGGTGGTGTGGTTTGGTGGAGTGGTGTGGTTGGGTGGGGTTTGTAGTGAAGGAAAGGTTTGTGGCAGTGGTATGTGTGGTGGTGGTGGAAATGACTCATAGTGGTTGTGGTGGTGGTGGAGATGACTCATAGTGGTTGTGGTGGTGGTGGAGATGACTCATAGTGGTTGTGGTGGTGGTGGAGATGACTCATAGTGGTTGTGGTGGTGGTGGAGATGACTCATAGTGGTTGTGGTGGTGGTGGAGATGACTCATAGTGGTTGTGGTGGTGGTGGAGATGACTCATAGTGGTTGTGGTGGTGGCATTTTTGTTTATGTTTTTCCATTAAATTTTTCCAAAAAAATGACTGTTTACTTCCGCTGGTATTCCTATCATAAGCCATCGCCAAAAGCCTTCGCAAATTTCTCAAAAAACACAAATATCATCAAAAAAACACCACAAAACCACCAAAAACCACCACAAGCCACCATCAGCCACCATAAGCCACCACAAGCCACCACAAGCCACCACAAGCCACCACAAGCCACCACAAGCCACCACAAGCCACCACAAGCCACCACAAACCACCAAAAACCACTACAAGCCCCCACAAATCACCAGGGAAAGACATCATGTCAATACAAATTCAGTACGAAGACATGAACGATTCCAAGCGTTTCATGTCCTTCAGCGTTCCCTACTCCGATGTGCCCATTAAGAAAGAAGATACCAAAGTTTGGAGGGGTTTTGAAGGATTTTGGGGGATTTTGGGGGGTTTGGGGGGTTTGGGGAAGTTTTGTGGGGGTTGGGGGGGTTTTGGGTGTTTTGTGGAAGTTTTGTGAAGGTTTTGTGGAGGTTTGGGGGGTTTTGTGGGATTTCGGGTGGTTTTTGGAAGATTTGTGGTGGTTTGTGGTGGTTTGTGGTGGTTTGTGGTGGATTGTGGTGATTTGTGGTGGTTTGTGGTGGTTTGTGGTGGTTTGTGGTGGTTTGAAGAAAGTTAAACTTAATCATGTTGGTGCCTTAATGGGTTTTTTTTAAATTGGTGGTAGTGTAAAGCCCACTAACTTATATTATTATTATTATTATTATTATTATTATTATTATTATTATTATTATTATTATTATTATTATTATTATTATTATTATTATTATTATTATTATTATTATTATTATTATTATTATTATTATTATTATTATTATTATTATTATTATTATTATTATTATTATTATTATTATTATTATTATTATTATTATTATTATTATTATTATTATTATTATTATTATTATTATTAGTATTATTATTATTATTATTATTATTATTATTATTATTATTATTATTATTATTATTATTATTATTATTATTATTATTATTATTATTATTATTATTATTATTATTATTATTATTATTATTATTATCAATCCAACCATAAATCTCTCTTTTTTACTCTACTTACTCCCAAAACTCCTCTTTCCCCACATTTCTTGCCCACCAATCCCTAACCAACTTCAACCCCCCCCCCCAAAACACCCACAATACCACCCACCCTAGACGCCCCAACCCCCCCTCCCAGAGCACGCCCCAAGCACCAAGAAAACCATTTTAAACCACCCATAAAAAACCCTCAACCACCCACGAAATCCCCAAAGAAACTTCAAAATAAATCAAAAATAACCTCAAAATAATCCAAATTAACCTCAAAATGGCCCTAAAATAACCCAAAATCAACTCCAAATGAATCCCAAATTAACCCCAATTTAATCCCATGTTACCCTCAAAATGACCCCAAATTTACCCCAAATTTACCCCAAATTTACCCCAAATTTACCCCAAATTTACCCCAAATTTACCCCAAATTTACCCCAAATTTACCCCAAATTTACCCCAAATTTACCCCAAATTTACCCCAAATTTACCTTAAATTACCCCCAAATTAACCCCAAAACAAACCCCCCCTCCCACCAGGAGGAGAGTGAAATGTTAGTTATATGCAATTTGTGTCGCCTAATGTGCATCACGGCGCTGGACAGGGCTTCAGTCTTGGTCACCAAGCTCGACCGCGCCTCAGCCGCCAAAACTTTGGAGCACTCGGCAGAGGGCGTGAGGCGACATCTGGAGAGTTTGATAGTTTCAGAGGAATTCAACGAGGAGGAGAAGAACGCGGAAGTTTCTGTCCATCTTGACCCCATCCTCACTAACCTCTCTCGCTGTAAGACGTATGTTGGTGAGTGGGGGTGGGAGGGTGGGTGGTTTAGATGGGTGGATGGATGGGTAGGTGGGTGAGTGGTTGGGTAAGTGGGTGGGTAGGTGGGTGGGTAGGTGGGTAGGTGGGTGGGTGGGTAGGTGGGTGGGTGGGTGGGTAGGTGGGTGGATGGTTGGGGTAGATGGGTGGATGGTTGGGGTAGATGGGTGGTTTGGATTGGTTTGGGGTTGGAGGGAGGTTAGATTGAGTAAAGCTTGAAAGGTGAAAGCTTCACCACTACAATTCCACCATCAACATTACCTCCAACAACCACCACCACCACAATCTCCAACAACAACCACCATAATCTCCAACAACAACCACCACAACCCCCACTTCTTCTTCCCCCCCCCCCCTCAAAGGTGACTTCTCAGTGCGGTGGGACGATGCCTGGAGCGGACTAATGTCGTTGAGGTCCTCCTTGGCGAGAGAGACCTTCACCAATGCTTCCGTCTACGCCAACAACCACCCTCTCTTCATGCCCCCCAGTGTGGTGGAAAAGAGGAAAGAGGTGAAAAATCATCTGGATGAAATTTATTCATCCATGGGTTTCTCTCTCCCTTCCTCTCTTTCTCCTTCTCTTCCTTCCTCTCTTCCTTCATCTCTTCCTTCCTCTCTTCCTTCCTCTCTTCCTCCTTCTCTTCCTTCCTCTCTTCCTTCCTCTCTTCCTTTTTCTCTTCTTTCTTCTGTTCCTCCGTCCTCCTCTATTGATGGATCTGTGACTGTGTCTGGGGCTGGTGTCGTGAGTCAGTCTGAAGAGGGTGGATGTGGGGGTGGAGTGGTGGGGGGGAAGGATGGTGAGGATGGTCATGAGATGGATGAGGGAGGGGATGGAAAGATGAAGAGGTTGGGAGGTGAAAATAAACAAATTGAGAAAAACAAACAAGATCAAGATGAACAACAACAACAACAACAACAACAACAACAACAAAAACCACAACAAAAAAACAAACAACAACGCAAGAAACAAACAATCCAGCAACATTTGTTTTTGCCGGAACAACTGAAGCAACAACAGCAACAACAACATCAACAACAACGCAACTTCTACCAACAACATTTCCAAAAAAATCGACTGTCGAAGCAAGAAGACATGCTAAAAAAGATGGCCGACGAGAAATTTGAAATCCAAATGGGATTGAAGAAAAATAAAAATGAAAATAAAAATAAAAATAAAAATAATGATGTGAATGATGAGATAGATGATGATAATAATAAAAATAACAATAATAATAATAACAATAATAATAACAATAACAATAACAATAATAACAACAAAAATAATAATAATAATAATAATAATAATAATAATAATAATAATAATAATAATAATAATAATAATAATAATATAAATAATAATAATAATGATGTGAATGATGAGATAGATGATGATAACAACAACAATAATAATAATAATAATAATAATAATAATAATAATAATAATAATAATAATAATAATAATAATAATAATAATAATAATAATGAGAATAAGAGCAGTAGCAACGAAGAAAACGATAGCTTGAGAGAGGGGGCGATAAAAGGTGAAGGGGGTGGGAGAGTGAGCGATAATAAGAAGGGTTTTTGTGTGGAAGAGTGTGAGGCGTACGTAGAGCACAAGAAAAAGGAGGCGGAAAGACAACATCAACTGCACGTGCAA
>OX387260.1:4314011-4316511 GCA_947562095.1 Branchellion lobata
CCAACAAAATCCATCTTTCCAGGAGCATTCCAGCCATCTCCAAACACTCCGAGCACTCGTACCAGCAGCAGCAGCAACAACACCCAGCTACACTCGTCACCAACCTGCAGTCATTTTTTTCAAAATTGCAATAGATCTTGCGTTTTGAGGTCTTTTTATACCCACCGCAAGGCACTGCACACCCCTTCCAAGGGAGGTCTTTCCTTCTCTCGTAACTCACCTGCCGTTGCAACCACCCCCAACAACAACAATTTCAACAGTATCATCCCCAACAACAACAACACCAACAATGGCAACAACTTCAACAGCAACATCTTCAAAAACACCATCAACAACTTCAACGGTGCCACCAACAACATCCTTCCCAAACTCCACAACCACCAGAACAAAGTTTGTTGTTGTACATGCTGTTGTACACTCTCCACCATTGCAACCCCCTCCACCTCATACCTTTGTTATACTTTATTGCTTTTTTTTTTTTTGAATTTTTTTATTCATTATCAATTTATGCTACTTTTACTTGTTTTGATAATAAATAATATTAAATAACCATAATACTACTACTACTACTACTACTACTACTAATAATAATAATAATAATAATGTTGATAATAGTAACTTTTTTTTGAAGCAATTGCTGTCATTAGACTTATCTACCAAGAACATCTATAATGGCCTGCAGGAGGCAGAAAGCGCTGTGAGCAATGCTTCATTGTATTATTATTATTATTATTATTATTATTATTATTATTATTATTATTATTATTATTATTATCATGATAATATAATGACTATGATAATAATAATCTTTTTTTTTCTCACACTAGCTTATGTTATAACTTTTCTAGCAGCGGCACCACTACCACCACAGTTGCAGCAGCCGCCACCACCGACCACAGAAAACCACCTGAAGGTGTATCTAACCTCCCCAAACAAGAGCCACAACAACCACACCAGCATTCTGAGCCAGGGCCTTTTTGGTGGCAGCAACCACACGAGCCACACCAACAACAGCAGCCACGCTATCAACAACACCAACATCTACAACACCAACAACAACAACAACAACAACAACATGAGTGGCCACAACAACTTCACCAGTCACTCTGGCCACAACAGCCACCACCATCACAGCCACATCCAGCTGAGCGACAGCCACATTGAGAAGCTCACTTCTATAGCCTCCATCACTGCTCACGAACTGCCCAACTATGCCCCCAAGCCACTCAACATGAAGAAGCCTGTGGATCGATTGATTGACGTAAGGGGTGGAGTTTAAGGGTGCAGTTTGGTAGATTGATTGATTGACGTGAAGGGCGAAGTTTGTGGGTGGAGTTTTGGAGTGGACAACTTTTGTTGTGGCTTTTTTTTTCTATATCTCAAACCCTTTCCACTCTTGCCTTTCATACAACTCACCCCACCCACCTGCCCTAAACCCACCTAACTCCCCCACCCACAAGCAACCACACGCAAATTTCCCTGTCTTAAATCCCACCACCAAATTCCTCTTTTCCACCACTCACCAAATATTCACCTCAGACTTCTGTTAGTTCACCACACCTTAGTTCACCACAAAACCTCTTCCATGAAACCACCACCAAAACTTCCCACAAATTCCTGCCACAAACTTCTCCCTAGAACCCTTCAAAACCCACCACGACCACCATTAACTTACTAAAGACCTTTAAAATCTATCACAAACCCATCAAAACCTCCAAAAAAAACACAAAAAAAACCAACAAAAAAACCACCAAAAAACCCACTAAAACACAAAATTCTTCCAACCCCCCCCCCCCACAAATTTTCAAAAACCCTCCAAATTTCTTCAAAGACCCCCAAAAACACCCAAATTTCTTCAAAGACCACCCAAAAACCGCCAGGAGGCGATGAGTATGGGCTCGGAGGATCCGGAGAGAAGTGTTTTGTACAGGAAATATGGCGCCATTTATGGCAGGTTCGACTCAAAAAGGAGCAAGGATAAACAACTTAACTTCCATGAGGTGGGCCTTGGTGGTGGTGGTGGTGGTGAATGTGGTGGTGGTGGTGAATGTGGTGGTGGTGGTGGTGGTGGTGGTGGTGGTGGTGGTGGTGGTGGTGGTGGTGGTGGTGGTGGTGGTGGTGGTGGTGGTGGTGGTGGTGGTGGTGGTGGTGGTGGTGGTGGTGGTGGTGGTGGTGGTGGTGGTGGTGGTGGTGGTGGTGGTGGTGGTGGTGGTGGTGAATGTGGTGGTGGTGGTGGTGGTGGTGGTGGTGGTGGTGGTGGTGGTGGTGGTGGTGGTGGTGGTGGTGGTGGTGGTGATGGTGGTGGTGATGGTGGTGGTGGTGGTAGTGGTGGTGGTGGTGGTGAATGTGGTGGTGGTGGTGGTGGTGGTGGTGGTGGTGGTGGTGGTGGTGAATGTGGTGGTGGTGGTGGTGGTGGTGGTGGTGGTGGTGGTGGTGGTGGTGGTGGTGGTGGTGGTGGTGAGTGGTGGTGGTGGTGGTGGTGAGTGGTGGTGGTGGTGGT
>OX387260.1:4324011-4326511 GCA_947562095.1 Branchellion lobata
CATCAGTTAAAAAGAGTATATGGGTGGTTGTGATGGTAGTTGGTATAAAGTGCAAACTTTGAGCTCGAAACAAAGTTTGTTTCAAAGCTCTCGCTAGCGTATGCACATGTTTTTGCAACAAAGAAATTTTCTACAACAGTAATATCACAAATTGATATTAATTTTGTCGTAGGAATTAATCAACGCAAATGATTCCATCGAGATTCCAACAAAATTAAAAAAAATCGTTGCTGAAAGAATAGCATGTTTGAATTAATTTTACGTTTTTTTTTTGTGATTCATATATTTCAATACGTTTTTTGCCATTACACGGATAAATGGGCTGTTAAAGTTGATGGCGATGAAAATTTCGCCAAAAAAATTGCCTCGGAAAGAGGCTTCCAGTTTGTTAGTGAGGTTAGTTTTGACACTTCGTTTTTTTTGTTTTCTCATTTAAAGCCAAATATACTTAAATGAATTTATCACGCTTTTTTGAAACGAAAACACAACAGATTATACCAGGGTATTACTCATTTAGACAGCATAAGGTCCTGAAAAGATCTCTTCATCCCAGTTTCGAGCACCATGAGTCTCTTGCCAGCCATCCTGGAGTGAGAGAACTATAATGACAACTTGATAGTATTGTTTATTAATTAATTACCAAACCTATTAATAAAAATCATTCCATTCCATTATTTCATTATAATTCTTATATTATTTGGAATAGTGACAAACAACAAACAGATAATAATAATAATTAATTATAATAGTTTAGAAATTATTTGTGGCTTCAAAATTTTGTTGGGTCAATGCCACCATAATAATATTTGCTTTTGTATTGTATTGTATTGTATTTAGAATAATAATACCAAGTGAAATATTTTCAACCCATCTTCATCAGGTTGTGTGGCTAGAGCAGCAGCAAGCAAAGAAGCGAGTGAAGCGTGACCTCATCACCTTTAATGACCCTTTGTGGCCTCAGACCTGGTACCTGGTGAGTCTTTACCCTCCTCCCAATAATCTCACTAGAAACCCCATTAATAACCCACCAATAACCTCATAAATACCCCATCAGTAACCCCGTAAATACGTTATCAGTGACTTCATAAATACAGCATCAATAACCCCATCCTCAACCCCATGATTACGTCATTAGTAACCCCATCCTCAACCACATGAATACGTCATTAGTAACCCCATTCTCAACCCCATGAATACGTCATTAGTAACCCCATCCTCAACCCCATGAATACGTCATTAGTAACCCCATCCTCAACCCCATGAATACGTCATTAGTAACCCCATCCTCAACCCCATGAATACGTCATTAGTAACCCCATCCTCAACCACATGAATACGTCATTAGTAACCCCATCCTCAACCCCATGAATACGTCATTAGTAACCCCATCCTCAACCACATGAATACGTCATTAGTAACCCCATCCTCAACCCCATGAATAGGTCATTAGTAACCCCATCCTCAACCCCATGAATACGTCATTAGTAACCCCATCCTCAACCACATGAATACGTCATTAGTAACCCCATCCTCAACCCCATGAATACGTCATCAATAACCCCATCCTCAACCCCATGAATACGTCATTAGTAACCCTATCCTCAACCCCATGAATACGTCATTAGTAACCCCATCCTCAACTTTTCCTTGAAAAACCCAACAAAAAAACCCCAATAAACACCCATCCTCAGCAACAAAACTCCAAAAACACCCATTCCCAGCAGCAACACTCCAAAAAACCCCCAAAAACCCAAGCCATACTGCAAAAACCCAACAACAAAACCCCCCAACCTCCAAAAACTTCAACCAACACCCTTAAAAATTTAACCCAACCCTCCAAGAAACCCCAAAATCCCCAAAAGATTTAACCGAACACTCTAATAAACCCCAAAAAACCACCAAAAACCCCAACCAGCATTTCAAGAAACCCTCAAACCCCCCAAACCTTTGAAAAACCCAACCAACACTTCAAAAACCCTCCAAAAAACCCCAAACTTTCAAAACCTTCCAAAAAACCCCCAACCCCCCAACCCCTCAACCCTTCAGCACAGCCCATCAGGCAATGACATGCGGGTGATGGAGGTGTATGGGCGTTACAACATCAGTGGCAGGGGAGTCAAGGTGACCATCCTTGACGACGGCCTTGAGAAGAACCACCCTGACCTCGTCGAAAACTACGTCAGTGCTCGTCTGCGTCATTGTTGTTGTTGTTTTCATTGTTGTTGTTGTTTTCATTGTTGTTGTTGTTGCTGTTGTTTTTTTGTTGTTGTTGCTGTTGCCTTTTTTGTTGTTTTTGTTGTCGTTGTTATTATTATTATTTTTTTATTTTTTCATAACTCTTTCAATTCTTTAGTATTATTTATTTTAGCTTCGCGTTATTATTCACAATATTATTTTTATTAGTAGCATAGTAAAAATTTCATTAATGAATGCGCTCTAATGAACCCATCATCATCATCATCATCATCATCATCATCATCATCATCATCATCATCATCAT
>OX387260.1:4331511-4336511 GCA_947562095.1 Branchellion lobata
TCAGTGCACGAACAAGCACACAGGAACCTCAGCCACCGCCCCTCTGGTGGCTGGCATGTGCGCTCTTTTGTTGGAAGCCAAGTGGGTGGGGAAGGGGGAATGGGGGTTTTCTGGGGAAAAATAGGGTTTTTATGGTGAAAAATGGGGTGATTATGGTGGAGGATGGCATGGTAAAAAAAATTGTGGTTTTTTGGTGAGGGAAAGATGGGTGGCTTGATGGTGGTTTTAATGATTGGTTTGATGGTGGTTTTAATGATTGGTTTGATGGTGGTTTTAATGATTGGTTTGATGGTGGTTTTAATGATTGGTTTGATGGTGGTTTTAATGATTGGTTTGATGGTGGTTTTAATGGTTGGTTTGATGGTGGTTTTAATGGTTGCTTTGATGGTGGTTTTAATGGTTGCTTTGATGGTGGTTTTAATGGTTGGTTTGATGGTGGTTTTAATGGTTGGTTTGATGGTGGTTTTAATGGTTGGTTTGATGGTGGTTTTAATGGTTGGTTTGATGGTGGTTTTAATGGTTGGTTTGATGGTGGTTTAGATGGTTAGTTTGATGGTGATTTTGAGGTAGTTTGTGGTGGTTTGATTGGTGGTTTAACAAAAGTTTTTTGGGGGGTTTTTGATGGGTGAGTAGAAGAGGGTGGTTCGGTGGGTGGAATTCGGTTTGTTGTTTGTGGGAAAGAGGTTTGTTCAGCTGCTAACACAATAAAACCAAAACAAAAAACAGTCACAAATAAACGTAATCATAACAAAAATCGTTATCATATAACAAATATACGGTCATAACTAAATAAAAAACACAGTCACAATAACAAAAACAAAAACAACAATAACAATAAAATCAACAACAATAGCAATAACAACAATTACAATAAAAACAACAACAATAACAATAAAAACAACAATAGCAATAACAACAACAACATTCACAACAACAGCAATAATAACAACAATAGCAACAACAATAGCAATAACAACAACAACATTCACAACAACAACAATAATAACAACAATAAAAACAACAACATTCACAACAACAACAATAATAACAACAATAAAAACAACAACATTCACAACAACAGCAACAACAACAACAATAACAACAACAACATTCACAACAACAACAATAATAACAACAATAATAACAATAACAACAACAATAGCAATAACAACAACAACATTCACAACAACAACAATAACAATAACAATAACATGTAACCCATTGAATTGATGGTAGATCAATACATCTTGACGTTCTCATTTGTTATCGTTTACTTTTAAACAATTCCTCATTTCATCCTCATTCGCAACCTTTGAGTGGTCTTTTGCCTAATGAGAAATGGGGTGTTGTGGGGAGGGGTGGGGGTGTTGTGGGGGAGGGGAAGGAGGGGTGGGGGCGTTGTAGGGGAGGGGAAGGGTAAGAGGGGTGGGGGGTTGCAGGTGCTGGTTTGTTGGGGGTTAGGGTTTAGTGGGGGATTTGGTGGTGGTTGGTTTGGGGATTAGAGTTTAGTGGGGGATTTGGTGGTGGTTGGTTTGGGGAGGAGGGGTAATGTTGGTGATTTTCAAATCGGTTTTTATTTTCATTTACTCAATTCATCAACTCATTCACCCGTTCACCCTTCTATTCATCCACCACCCTATCTCCTAATCACCTTTCATTCACCCTTCTCAGCCTAATCTTCTCTCCATCACTACCACCAGCCCTCCACTCTTCCTCCCACCACACCGACCTCTTTGATTCTTCCTCCTTTTTCTTTTTCTATTCCTCTCTCTCTTCCTCCTCTCCTTTCTTTTCCTCCTCTCCTTTCTTTTCTTCCTCTCCTTTCTTCCTCTCCTTTCTTTTCCTCTTCTCACTTTTTCTTCTTCTTCCTCTTCCTCTTTTCTTCTCTACCAACTCTTCTTCTTTCTTTTCCTCTCTCTTTTACTTACTCTTCCTCCTTTTCCTTCTCCTTTTTTTTCTTCTTTTTTTTTCTTTTTTTCCTCTCACCAATCCACCAATTTACTGCGTTCCCCTACTTTCTATCATTATCTCTTCCCCCATCAGACCCACCAATCTCCATCACCACCCCCACTCTAACACTTATCACCCATTATTCACCATTCTTCATCACCCACCAACCTTCACCACCTGCCCCATCACCCATCCTTAAACCCCACTACGCCCCCGCCATCCCAACCACACATACACCATCCCCACCACACTCACACCACTCCCACCACACTCACCATTCTCACCACACCCACACTATTTTCACCATACCCCTCCTCCCTTCTCACCCCCCTTCTCTCTTTCCCACTACACCCCCTTCCTATCCACCCTCCCCACCATCCCCAATCAGCCCCCGTTTGAACTGGAGAGAGGTGCAATACATTGTCTTCTTGTCTGCCAGGAAGGCAAACCTCCAGGCCAACGACTGGGTCGCCAATGGGGTCGGAAGGGAGGGTGAGTGGGGGGTGATGGATGAGTGGTATTTTGTGAGTGAGGATAGAAAGGGTGGGGAATTTATGGTGGGTGGGAAGGGGATAGGTGAATGATGAGTGATTGGTGGTTAGTAGGATGGGTGATGGGTGATTGGTAGGATGGGTGATGATTGATTAATGATAAGTGGGATAGGTGGTGTGTGATAGAAGGTGAGTGGTGGGGGGAAGAATAATGAGTAGGGGTGGGGGCTGGTGGAAGGGTTTTGATGAGTTGGGGAGATTGATGGGGGAAGGATGGTGGGTGGATGGAGAAAAAGGACAGGTAGGGGGTTAATGGGTGGGTGATAGTAGGTGGTGGAGGGGAGGGGTTAGGGAGGAATGGGTGGTGGTGGGGAGGGGTTAGGGGGGAGTGGGTGGTGGTGGGAAGATGGTGATTGGTGCGTTTCTTGGGGATTCACGGGTGGCGTGGATGAATAAATGACCAACCTCTCTTCCTTTCCTTCATTCTCTCTATTCTTCACCCCTCCTTTATCGCCCCAACTACGCCAACTCACTTCTCTCTTCTCTTATTTCCTATCCCCACTCATTTTTCATTCATCCACCCACCGACCCTCTCACACTCACCCATACGCCATCCAACCCTCATTCACCCATCCCCACATCTCTATAAACCAATCTTTTTCCACCAATGAGTCACCACCTTTTTCCTCTTCTCATTCATCCTTTTTCTTTCTATCTTCCTTCATCTCCCTTTCCTCCCCCATCCTTCCTATCTTCCCCCATCCTCCCTAACCTCCCCCATCCTCCTTTCCTCCCCCATCCTCCCTATCCTTTCTCATCCCCCCTTTCCTCTCCCATCCCCTCTATCTTTTTCCATTTCTTCTATCTCCCCCCATTTTTCCTATAATTCCCCATCCTTCCCATCCTCCTCCATCTCTTTTATCTCTACCTCCCCCCCCCCCCCAGTGAGTCACCACTTCGGCTACGGTCTCATGGACGCCACCAGGATGGTGGATCTGGCCCTCAACTGGACCCTTGTGCCCCCCCAACAACTCTGCACCACCTACGTCAACAGACAACACAAGGAGTGGGTTGGGAAGGGGGGGGGGTAGGACGAGGATAAGGGGGCTTTGAGGGGTTTGTGGGGTTTTTGAGGTGTTTTGGCAGATTTTTGGAGTTTGTGAGGTGTTTTGGGGAATGTTTGGGGTTAGTGGACTGTTTTGGGGGGGGTGTTTGGGCGTGTTTAATAAATGGGGGGGGGGGGTGTTTGGGCGTGTTTAATAAATGGGGGGGGGTGTTTGGGTTGTTTAATGAATGGGGGGGTGTTTGGAGTGTTTAATGGATGGGGGGGGGGTGTTTTGGGGTGTTCAATAAATTTCCGAAAAGTTTTGGGATATTTAAAAGTGAATTGAGACAGTGGTTTTTGTTGTTGGAAAATGAGGGGTGTTTGTAGTGAGTTATGTTAGTGAGAAGATGTTTGAGGAAAGGAGGGGGGGGGGATATTTGAAACATGGGTGTTTGCTTTGGCGGGGTTTTTGGGGAGGATGTTGGTGAGGAGGAGTTTGGGGGTGTGCCTTTGGGGATGGGTGGGTTAGAAAGTTTTGGGGGGAAAGTAGACGTTATGGAAGGAGGTAAAGATAATTATGGAAGAAGGAGAAAGAAGCTTGCAAGAGGGAGGGGAGGGAAGCTTGGAAGAGGGAGGGGAAAGGTTGGAAGAGGGAGGGGAGGAGAGCTTGGAAGAGGGAGGGGAAAGGTTGGAAGAGGGAGGGGAGGAGAGCTTGGAAGAGGGAGGGGAGGAGAGCTTGGAAGAGGGAGGGGAGAGGTTGGAAGAGGGAGGGGAGGTTGGAAGAGGGAGGGGAGGTTGGAAGAGGGAGGGGAGGTTGGAAGAGGGAGGGGAGGAGAGCGTTTGGTGAATGATTTAGCGGCTTGTGTGCTCAGTTGTTTGAAGTCCTCGTTTGTTTGAGATTGTATGTAAACGCACCTGTTTAATTACGCACACACACACACACGCACACACACACACACACACACACACACACACACACACACACACACACACACACACACAAACACACCCACAGCACCGTTGTAGCTGCAAACCAGAAACTCCAGAGCGTCATCGTCACCAATGGCTGTCAACAAATCGATGACGCCAACAACGACAATAATAATAATAATAATGCCAATTCCAAAAATGAAGCAATTCAAAACGCAACAACAACCAACGAAACCACCGCTGCAACAGCCACTGTAACTCCCACCACCACCACTGCCCCACCAACCGCCTCAACCACCACCCATCCGACCCCCCAAGACGCTGGGGGGGATATTAAGTACCTGGAGCACGTGGAGTGTGTGGTGACTGTGAAGGCAGGCAAGAGGGGTGCTGTTGAATTATTCCTCACCTCACCCACCGGAACCACCTCGCAACTCCTTATCCGGTTTGTCTCGGGGTTTTTTTGGGGGGTTTGGGGGTTTTTTTTAGAGGGGTTTGGGTTTTTTTTTAGATGGGTTTGGGGTTTTTTTGGGGGGTTTGGGTGGTTCATTTGGGGTTTTTTTGGGGGGTTTGGGTGGTTCATT
>OX387260.1:4344011-4351511 GCA_947562095.1 Branchellion lobata
ACAACACCACTAACATCCCTACAACACCACTAACATCCCTACAACACCACTACCATCCCTACAACACCACTAACATCCCTACAACACCACTAACATCCCTACAACACCACTAACATCCCTACAACACCACTAACATCCCTACAACACCACTAACATCCTTACAACACCACTAACATCCTTACAACACCACTAACATCCCTACAACACCACTAACATCCCTACAACACCACTAACATCCCTACAACACCACTAACATCCCTACAACACCACTAACATCCCTACAACACCACTAACATCCCTACAACACCACTAACATCCCTACAACACCACTAACATCCCTACAACACCACTAACATCCCTACAACACCACTAACATCCTTACAACACCACTAACATCCCTACAACACCACTAACATCCCTTCAACACCACTAACATCCCTACAACACCACTAACATCCCTACAACACCACTAACATCCTTACAACACCACTAACATCCCTACAACACCACTAACATCCCTACAACACCACTAACATCCCTACAACACCACTAACATCCCTACAACACCACTAACATCCCTACAACACCACTAACATCCTTACAACACCACTAACATCCCTACAACACCACTAACATCCCTACAACACCACTAACATCCCTACAACATCACTAACATCCCTTATAACACCAATAACAACCCTTATAATCCAATAACACCCCTCATAATCCAATAACACCCCTCATAATCCAATAACAACCTTTGTAATCCAATAACAACCCTTATAATCCAATAACACCCCTCATAATCCAATAACACCCCTCATAATCCAATAACAACCTTTGTAATCCAATAACAACCCTTATAATCCAATAACACCCCTCATAATCCAATAACAACCCTTATAATCCAATAACATTTATAACACTATTGTAATACCTTCTGTTACGTGGTTTGTTAACCGAGTCTTCACCTCCCCTCCGACTTGTCTTGCAACTTTTTCATTTTGATTTTTTTTCATGGTTTAATTCGAGTTTTATTCAAATTCAATTAAACTTTTATTTGGTGTTTTTTTCTCGAATTAATTTTTAATTAACTTTAATTGATTTTATTTACCTTCCAAATTGTTTTCTAGTTGGTTTATTCATTCTAATTCACTCAATTTTCCTATTTCAATTTTTTTTGTCTGTTTAAACTTCCTTTTCCGGTCGTAATTACACTTTTTAAATATTAAATTCTATTTTCGAAGCGTATTCGCCATCCAAGTTAAACTCAAATCTTCACCAACGTTGTCGACGGATTCGCGTTATGATTTTATCTCAAATCTGAGTCAGAAAAAAATTTTTCTTTTCTACTTTAAAGATACTTTGTTTCAAATTAAACTTATTTGTATCCTAATTAGCATATTTTGTTTCAAATTAAACTTTTTTGTATCCTAATTAGCATATTTTGTTTCAAATTAAACTTATTTGTATCCTAATTAGCATATTTCGTTTCAAATTAAACTTATTTGTATCCTAATTAGCATATTTTGTCTCAAATTAAACTTATTTGTATCCTAATTAGCATATTTTGTTTCAAATTAAACTTATTTGTATCCTAATTAGCATATTTTGTTTCAAATTAACAATTGTTTTCAATTCAAAAGATATTCTTCGTTACTTCGTGTACCTCTTCGTTTCATTCACTTCCGTTAATCTTCTGCCAATAAATATTTCAATTTTGTTTCTTTGGTTATTTTTCGATAATTTTGCGCTTCATAAATCCCTTGAGAACTCTTATTGATTTCAATTCATGTTTAAAGCATGTTTTTGGTCGTTTTATCGTCGAAGCTTCGTTTCGAGGTTATGACTTAGGTGTTGTTTTCCATCCACTCCACCCACCACCCCCCATCCACCAACTCACTCTCCACCCACCACCCCCCATCCACCAACTCACTCTCCACCCACCACCCCCCATCCACCAACTCACTCTCCACCCACCACCCCCCATCCACCAACTCACTCTCCACCCACCACCCCCCATCCACCAACCCACTCTCCACCCACCACCCCCCATCCACCAACTCACTCTCCACCCACACCATCTTCCTACTCTCCTCCTTTCTTATCTTTTTCTCCTTCTCTCTTTTTCTTTTCTCTTTTTCTTCCTCTCTCTACTCTTTTCTTTCTCTTCTTCTCTCTCTTTTATTCTCATCCATCTGCCTTCTTTTCTCTTTTTCTCTCATTCTCTCGTTTTTTCACATCCCTCTCTTCCACCATCTATCCACTTCCCCATCCCCCCACCCCCATTCATTCCTCTCTCCTATCCCTCCACCCCCGTTCATTCTTCTCCCCCATCCCTCCACCCCCATTCATTCCTCTCCCCCATCCCTCCACCCCCATTCATTCATCTCCCCCATCCCTCCACCCCCATTCATTCCTCTCTCCCATCCCCCCACCCCCATTCATTCCTCTCCCCCATCCCCCCACCCCCATTCATTCTTCTCCCCCATCCCTCCACCCCCATTCATTCCTCTCCCCCATCCCTCCACCCCCATTCATTCTTCTCCCCCATCCCTCCACCCCCATTCATTCCTCTCTCCCATCCCCCCACCCCCATTCATTCCTCTCCCCCATCCCTCCACCCCCATTCATTCCTCTCTCCCATCCCCCCACCCCCATTCATTCCTCTCCCCCATCCCTCCACCCCCATTCATTCCTCTCCCCCATCCCCCCACCCCCATTCATTCCTCTCTCCCATCCCCCCACCCCCATTCATTCCTCTCTCCCATCCCCCCACCCCCATTCATTCCTCTCCCCCATCCCCCCACCCCCATTCATTCCTCTCCCCCACCCCCCCACCCCCATTCATTCCTCTCCCCCATCCCCCCACCCCCATTCATTCCTCTCCCCCATCCCCCCACCCCCATTCATTCTTCTCTCCCATCCCCCCATCCCCATTCATTCCTCTCCCCCATCCCCCCACCCCCATTCATTCTTCTCCCCCATCCCCCCACCCCCATTCATTCCTCTCCCCCACCCCCCCACCCCCATTCATTCCTCTCCCCCATCCCCCCACCCCCATTCATTCCTCTCCCCCATCCCCCCACCCCCATTCATTCTTCTCTCCCATCCCCCCACCCCCATTCATTCCTCTCCCCCATCCCTCCACCCCCATTCATTCCTCTCCCCCATCCCTCCACCCCCATTCATTCCTCTCTCCCATCCCCCCACCCCCATTCATTCCTCTCCCCCATCCCCCCACCCCCATTCATTCTTCTCCCCCATCCCTCCACCCCCATTCATTCCTCTCCCCCATCCCTCCACCCCCATTCATTCTTCTCCCCCATCCCTCCACCCCCATTCATTCCTCTCTCCCATCCCCCCACCCCCATTCATTCCTCTCCCCCATCCCTCCACCCCCATTCATTCCTCTCTCCCATCCCCCCACCCCCATTCATTCCTCTCCCCCATCCCTCCACCCCCATTCATTCCTCTCCCCCATCCCCCCACCCCCATTCATTCCTCTCTCCCATCCCCCCACCCCCATTCATTCCTCTCTCCCATCCCCCCACCCCCATTCATTCCTCTCCCCCATCCCCCCACCCCCATTCATTCCTCTCCCCCACCCCCCCACCCCCATTCATTCCTCTCCCCCACCCCCCCACCCCCATTCATTCCTCTCTCCCATCCCCCCATCCCCATTCATTCCTCTCCCCCATCCCTCCACCCCCATTCATTCCTCTCCCCCATCCCCCCACCCCCATTCATTCCTCTCTCCCATCCCCCCACCCCCATTCATTTCTCTCCCCCATCCCTCCACCCCCATTCATTCCTCTCCCCCACCCCCCCACCCCCATTCATTCCTCTCCCCCATCCCTCCACCCCCGTTCATTTCTCCCTCCCATCCCCCCATCCACATTCATCCCACTCTTCTATCCCTCCACCCCCGTTCATTTCTCTCCCCCATCCCCCCACCCCCATTCATCCCACTCTTCTATCCCTCCACTCTCATTTTTCCACCACCACTCCTCCATCCCCCTCCTCATTTTTCCACCCCCTCCATCCTCCCCTCATTTTTCCACCGCCACCATCATCCCTCCACCCCCCCCCCCCTCCAGACCAGTGCCACCCCTCCCACTACCTCCTCCACAAGTCTTGTGTCCTCAACTGCCCCCTCTACTACTATCGACTCGGTGCCTGTTTTAACTTTTGTTTTTTTTTATATTTAATTTTTTAAATTTATTTATTTACTTTTTATTAATTATTTTTCTTTTTTTAATTATTTTTCATTTGTTTCTCATTCTTCTTCTTCTTCTTCTTCCTCTTCATCATTCTTATTTGTTTCATCGCTATTTATAATCTTTTTATTATTGTTTATTGTTTATTTATTTTGATTATTTTTCAACTGCCAACTACACAGATCACAAATGTTTGCCTTGTAAACTCTACAAGAATTACAGCGACAACAACAAAAACAACAACAACGACGACCACTTTCTGGCGGACTGCAAGAATCGAATCGGGGAGCTTCAGGTCAACTCACCCAGCCTCCCTTCCAACAGCCTTCTCTTCCCGCTCATTCTGCTTTTGGTCTTATTAGTAGCGTTCGTGGTGGTGGTGTTGGTGGTTGTCAAGGTGATTCGATGCGTGGTGGGAGGTGGCAAGAGGTCTTTGGATTCGGAAAACAACCTCAGCAACGCCAACAACAGACTGCCGAAAAGAAACAATTATGTTGATGACGGCTTTGCCGATGATGATGACGACGACGACGATGGCGGTGGCGGTGGCGGTGTTGGCGGTGGCGGTGGCGGTGTTGGCGGTAGGAGTAAGTTTTTCCAATTCATGAAAATCACAAAGTTGTCAATGAATGATGATGGAGGAGATGAGGAAGACGGAGAAGATGCAACATTCAAACCAAATAAAAAAAATAGTTATACTTATGTCCATAATAATAGTAATAATAAAAGGAATAATGGAAATAATAATAATAATGATAATAGTAAGATTCCCTTGTTGTTGGATGATGATGAGGGTGAGTTAGCCTGATGATGGTTGGTAGATTGTGGTGGTGGTTGGTAGATTGCGGTGGTGGTTGGTAGATTGTGGTGGTGGTTGGTAGATTGTGGTGGTGGTTGGTAGATTGTGGTGGTGGTTGGTAAATTGTGGTGGTGGTTGGTAGATTGTGGTGGTGGTTGGTAAATTGTGGTGGTGGTTGGTAGATTGTGGTGGTGGTTGGTAGATTGGGGTGGTGGTTGGTAGATTGGGGTGGTGGTTGGTAGATTGTGGTGGTGGTTGGTAGATTGTGGTGGTGGTTGGTAGATTGTGGAGGTGGTTGGTAGATTGTGGAGGTGGTTGGTAGATTGGGGTGGTGGTTGGTAGATTGTGGTGGTGGTTGGTAGATTGTGGTGGTGGTTGGTAGATTGTGGAGGTGGTTGGTAGATTGTGGAGGTGGTTGGTAAATTGTGGAGGTGGTTGGTAAATTGTGGTGGTCGTTGATAGCTTATGGTGGGTTGCTTGGATGTTGAGTAATTGAGAGGAACGGTTGGCTGTTTTGGGGGATGAGTGAGATCACCCCTATCGTTTCTTTTGACGAATAAATGGGTAACAAATATTTTGGCGATTTTAATTAAAAAAACTCTGGAAATGTTGAAAATCGGTTGATAAATAGCTTCACTTTTTAAAATCTTATTTGCCGTATTCTAAAAATGCTACTCAATAAAATAAAATAAAATAAAATTTTCACTAAAATATTTAATAATAGGATAGTATAATGTTGAAAATTCTCAATTTCTCGCGCACATTGGGTGTAGAAACATTTCATATGAAAATTATTTTTACGAGTTTACTTTTCGCGGCATGATTGTGTGTTAGTCAAAATCAGACGGCTTTTATTCTTGTTTACACGACCAAACAATTTATAGCTTCCGAAGTATTTTAATAATTATTGTTGAATTTTTTAAACTATTTTTCTCAGTATTTGGGAATCTTTTCCAGTTATTCCGTTGTTAATTTCAAAATAAACTACTAACGTTTTCTGGCTAAAGCGTCTTAAATTCATATTAACCTTATTATTATACCAACCTTATTATTTATTCCTTTTTCAATTTAATTATTTTGACTATTTCGCAGTTTTTACTCATTAAAAATATAATTTTTACAATTGTAGTACTTTTCCATTATCTTCATCAACACGACATGTTTCTAACACTTGCTGTCTTCAATGTGATACATTACACCAAAAGCACTTTTCTGAAAATAAACTTAGTCGATTTAAAAAAAATGAATTAAGCTTAAATTCACGAGCGTGAGTTCGAAACAATTCGTTAACATTTTAATTGTAACAAATGATGAATAAGGTACGAACGCCGATTTATTTGATATTTTTGTAAGTTGATCGCCAAAAATTCTTTACTTAAAATATATAATTAATTATAACTTTTTTTCTCAATTCCCAAATAAATAAAGTTATACACTGAGTTACTTTTTTGAAAAGAAATTCATCATATTTGACTGTTTGCCTCCAACATTTTTCTTATTTCCTTTTTTACTTTTACTGGTGGTGGTAGAGGCGACATCATCTTTTTTCTTTTTGTCACTTCCACTCTTTTTTGGATTCTGCTTGCTGGAGGTTTTTTTATTTTTAAAATCATCATCATCGCTATCACTATTTGTTGCAACCTTACTTTTACTGGCACTACCTTTATTTTTAGTAATATCATTTTTAATTTTGTTATCAGCTTCATTTTTTATATCCTCATCTTTATCCTCTTTTTCACTTTCGTCACCGCCGTCTTGCTCATCTAAATTCTCATCTCTGGCATCTTCACCCCCTCCAACAGACACCTCAACACTCTTTACTACCCTTTCAGTCATCATGAAGCCATCATCATCCAGGTATGTGTTCAACTCCACCACTCGCTTCTTCATCACTCCAGGCTGCTCTGTGGAAGATCTTTTGACAACCTTTTTGCTGGGGGGTGTTGTGTCTTTGGTGGTATTTGCAGTTAGAGTTTCAGTTTTAGTGGTTGTAGTTGTAGTATTTGGAGTTTTAGATTTAGTGGTGGTGGTGGTGGTGGTAGCCGGACTTTTACTAGCATTGTCCTTTTTATTAACTTTTTTGTTTTTCTTTTTGACGTCCTTTTCTTCTTCTTTCTTTTCTGGAACAATTTGAATCTCAGGATCTTCTTGTTCTTCATCAGAAAAGAGTTTCACATCATCATCATCATCCTCCTCCTCCTCCTCTTCACTAGAACTTTCCACAAAAACTCTTTTCCTATTTCCAGTACTTGACTTTTTTGTTACTTCATTTTCTCTGACTTCTTTTTTTGGTGGTTTACTTTTTTCATTGACTTTTCGTATTTCTTCATTTTTATTCATCCCACCTCCTTTTTCTTCTTTTCTCATCTCCATCTTCTTATGGTTACTGAACAAAGCTTCTAGCTTGTTGACACCTTTGTCTTTTCCTTTTGATACTTTGGATTGCTTCGATGCCCCTTTGGAAGTGTCATCCTTGGCACT
>OX387260.1:4356511-4363592 GCA_947562095.1 Branchellion lobata
TATTATTATTATTATTATTATTATTATTATTATTATTATTATTTATATTATTATTATTATTATTATTATTATTATTATTTTTATTATTATTATTATTATTATTATTATTATTATTATTATTATTATTATTATAATAATAATAATAATAATAATAATAATAATAATAATAATAATAATAATAATAATAATAATAATAATAATAATAATAATAATAATAATAATAATAATAATAATTATTATTATTATTATTATTATTATTATTATTATTATTATTATTATTATTATTATTATTATTATTATTATTATTATTATTATTATTATTATTATTATTATTATTATTATTATTATTATTATTATTATTATTATTATTATTATTATTCTTAATTTATTTTTTCAATATTTTTTTAGTAGTAGTAGTAGTAGTAGTAGTAGTAGTAGTAGTAGTAGTAGTAGTAGTAGTAGTAGTAGTAGTAGTAGTAGTAGTAGTAGTAGTAGTAGTAGTAGTAGTAGTAGTAGTAGTAGTAGTAGTAGTAGTAGTAGTAGTAGTAGTAGTAGTAGTAGTAGTAGTAGTAGTAGTAGTAGTAGTAGTAGTAGTAGTAGTAGTAGTAGTAGTAGTAGTAGTAGTAGTAGTAGTAGTAGTAGTAGTAGTAGTAGTAGTAGTAGTAGTAGTAGTAGTAGTAGTAGTAGTAGTAGTAGTAGTAGTAGTAGTAGTAGTAGTAGCAGTAGTAGTAGTAGTAGTAGTAGTAGTAGTAGTAGTAGTTGTTGTTGTTGTTGTTGTACCATTAGGGGTAGTACTATTATTATTATGGTTATTTATTTTGTTATTATTGTTATTGTTAGTACGGTTATTATTGTTATTGTTATTATGGTATTTGTTGTTATTGTTATTATGGTTATTATTGTTATTGTTATTATGGTTATTATTGTTATTGTTTTTATGGTTATTATTGTTATTGTTATTATGGTTATTTTTGTTATTGTTATTATGGTTATTATTGTTATTGTTATCACCATGAAAGTGAGTTTTCAAACGATAACATTTCCACAGTCTATCTTAAGTGCTAAGCACCCGAAACCCCTTAGTTAATATTATTATTTTTGTTATTATTAATATTATTATTTTTTTTATTACTAATATTATTATTTTTATTATTATTAATATTTTTTTTTTATTACTAATATTATTATTTTTGTTATTATTAATATTATTTTATTTTTTCATTACTAATATTATTATTATTGTTTTCACTAATATTATTATTTTTGTTTTTTAATAATATTATTATTATTGTTTTCACTAATATTATTATTTTTTTTATTACTAATATTATTATTTTTGTTATTATTAATATTATTATTCTTGTTATGACTTTCATTATTGTTTTTTTATTGTCTTTTCTATTGTTTTCTTATTATTATTTTTATTATTATTATTTTGTTTTTTTATTTTATTATTTTATTTTTTAATACTATGATTATTTTTTGGCATTACTTTTATTATTATTCATGTTGTTACTTCTATCATCTTTTCAATCACTTACTATTTTTATTATTATTTTGTAATTATTATTTTTATTTTTTTCATAATTTTTATTTGTTTATTATTCATATTTTTATTTTTTTCATATTTTTTTCTTTTTTGAAATTATTTTTTTTAGATTTTTTAATTTCAGTTTTTTTTATTATTATCAAATAATTTGGTTTAATTTTTTTTATTTTTATGCACACTTTGTTTAGCGCACAATTCGCAAAGTAGGTTGCCTCAAAGGCGTTTATTCACCAATATAACTCAGTTCATTTTTTGTTCTATTTTAAAAAATAATTATTATTCTTTGTAAATTATTTTCCATTTTGTGTTAATTCTATCAAAAAATGTTTAAAATATGACTTTAAAAGAAAATATGTTATATATATATATTTTTTTAAATAAATTTTTCCAAAACTTATAAAAACTCTCGACACAAGATCAAAACGGCCGATTGTAATTCGAAGCGAATAGAGCGCTAAAGCATCAGAAGAACAAACTCTAAAAGTGGATTTAATGAGAAGAAAAGAAAAGCGAATCTGGAACACACGTGTGGATGACGTAACGGAGACTTAAAAGTGAATTAAAATCACAAAAAACAATGAAAAAATAATCGTTTGATCAAAGCTTTCTCGGAACCTTTCTACGCCTCTTCCATCTTTCTCTCTCTCTCCTCCTCTTCCATCTTCGTCTCTCTCTCTCCTCCTCTTCCTCTCTCTCTCTCCTCCTCTTCCTCTCTCTCCTTCCCCTCTTCTTCCTCTCTCTCTCTCTCCTCCTCTTCCTCTCTCTCCTTCCCCTCTTCTTCCTCTCTCTCTCTCTCTTCCTCTTCCTCTCTCTCCTTCCCCTCTTCTTCCTCTCTTTCTCTCTCCTCCTCTTCCTATTTCTCTCTCCTCCTCTTCCTCTCTCTCCTTCCTCTCCTCTTCATCTTTCTCTCTCTCCTCCTCTTCCTCTCTCTCTCTCCTCCTCTTCCTATCTCTCTCTCCTCCTCTTCCTCTCTCTCTCTCCTCCTCTTCCTCTCTCTCCTTACCCTCTTCTTCTTTTCTCTCCCTCTCTTCCTCTTCATCTCTCTTCCTCCCCTCCTCTTCATCTCTCTTCCTCCCCTCCTCTTCATCTCTCTTCCTCCCCTTCTCTTCATCTCTCTTCCTCCCCTCCTCTTCTTCTTTATCCTTCCCTCCTTTTCATCTCTCTCTCTCTCTTCTTCTTCCTCTCTCTCCATCCCCTTCTCTTCCTCTCTCTCTCCCTCTCTCTCCATCCCCTTCTCTTCCTCTCTCTCTCCCTTTCCTCCTCTTCTTCTTTCTCCTTCTCCTCCTCTTCTTTTCTCTCTCTCCCCTTCTCTCTCTTTCCTCTCCCTCCTTCCACTCCTCTTCATCTATCTTTCTCCACTTTTTCTTCTCTCTCTTTCTCTCTCCTTCCCCTCCTCTTTCTTTTTCTCCCTCCACTTTTCCTTCTCTCTCTCCACTCCTCCTTCTCTCTCTCCCTCCCTTCCTCTTCCTCTCTCTTTTTCCACTCCTCCTTCTCTCCCTCCCTCTCTTCTTCTTCCTCTCTTTTCCAGCAACCTCAGTTTTTTCAACTTCTTTTTTCTTTTTTTCTTATTAAAATTTTTTTTTCTTTTTGTTTTTTTCATTAAAAAAAATAACTTCTTTTTTTTTCTTATTATCTTTTCCATCTCTTTGAGTTTGTCGTTTTCGGCGTGAAAGAAGTTGGAAGAAGAAGAAAAAGAAGAAAAGAAGAAGAAGAAGAAGAAGAAGAAGAAGAAGAAGAAGAAGAAGAAAGAAGAAGAAGAAGAAGAAGAAGAAGAAGAAGAAGAAGAAGAAGAAGAAGAAGAAGAAGAAGAAGAAGAAGAAGAAGAAGAAGAAGAGAAGAAGAAGAAGAAGAAGAAGAAGAAGAAGAAGAAGAAGAAGAAGAAGAAGAAGAAGAAGAAGAAGAATAAGAAGAAGAAGAAGAAGAAGAAGAAGAAGAAGAAGAAGAAGAAGAAGAAGAAGAAGAAGAAGAAGAAGAAGAAGAAGAAGAAGAAGAAGAAGAAGAAGAAGAGAAGAAGAAGAAGAAAGAAGAAGAAGAAGAAGAAGAAGAAGAAGAAGAAGAAGAAGAAGAAGAAGAAGAAGAAAAGAAGAAGAGAAGAAGAAGAAGAAGAAGAAGAAGAGAAGAAGAAGAAGAAGAAGAAGAAGAAGAAGAAGAAGAAAAGAAGGGAAGAAGAAGATGAAGAAGAAGAAGAAGAAGAAAGAAGAAGAAGAAGAAGAAGAAGAAGAAGAAGAAGAAGAAGAAGAAGAAGAAGAAGAAGAGAAGAAGAAGAAGAAGAAGAAGAAGAAGAAGAAGAAGAAGAAGAAGAAGAAGAAGAAGAAGAAGAAGAAGAAGAAGAAGAAGAAGAAGAGAAGAAGAAGAAGAAGAAGAAGAAGAGAAGAAGAAGAAGAGAAGATGATGATGATGATGAAGAAGAAGAAAAAAAAGAAGAAAAGAGAAGAAGAAAAAAAAGAAAGAAAAAGAAAAAAAAAAGAAATACAATCTTATGATGAAAAAACAGATTGAACAAATTATAAAAATAGAAAAATAATTTTATATTATTTTAAAAAAATTAATTATAAAAATAGAAAACAACGATTAAACCAACAAAAAATGATGAAAAAACAAGAAAAAATGAAAAAATGATAAAAACAGAAAAAAAAAAAAGTTTTTAACGAAAATTTTTTTTCAAAAAAGTGTACTATTTTGTCCTGTTGGGATGATGATGGTGATTGTGGTGTGATGGTGATGATGGTGATGTGTGGTGGTGGTGATGGTGATTGGTGATGATGTGATGAAGGTGGTGATTGTGATGATGGTGGTGATGGTTATGATGGTGGTATGTGATGATGATGGTGATGGTGGCGATGGTGAGGATGGTGGTGATGGTGATGATGGTGATGGTGGTGATGGTGATGATGGTGATGGTGATGATGGTGGTGATGGTGATGATGTGTGATGGTGATGATGGTGGTGATGGTGATGATGGTGATGGTGATGATGGTGGTGATGGTGATGATGGTGGTGATGGTGATGGTGATGATGGTGATGATGTGATGATGATGATGATGATGATGGTAAGGATGGTGAGGATGGAGATGATGGTGATGATGGTGGTGGTGAGTATGATGATTATGTTGATGGTCATGATGGTCATGATCATGAAGAAGATGATGATGATGATGGTGAAGATGATGTTGGTTTTATTATTGTTGTTCATCAAATCCAACAAACAAATGTTTACAAAAATTTTCATAAAACTGTAGCTTGTTGTTGTTGTTGTTGTTGTTGTTGTTGTTGTTGTTGTTGTTGTCGTTGTTGTTGTTGTTGACATTATCCTTATGTCATAGGACGCATTGTTGTCGAAGAAATGTTGTTGTTGTGTTGAAATTGTTGTTGTTTGATTAAAATTATTGTTGTTTTGATTAAAAATGTTGTTGTTGAAAATGTTTTGTTGTTTTCTAGAAAACTTTAAAAGAATGTCGAAAAGTAATGTTATTAGTATTTTGAATTTTTTCAAACTTTTTGTGATCTTTGGAACTTGAGCTTTCGTAGGAATTCTCTCGAAGATGCTTGAAAGAAGAAAACGGAAGAAGATCAAGAAACAAACTTTTCGGTATAGAAAGGAAAAGGAAATGTTTCGAAGTTATCTAAAGACTCTATATTGGATGGAGACGCGTTACTGGAAACGGAAATACGTTGGTGACGTCATTGAAGCATTTCCGCTTTGTTTTGTACCTTCGGTTTTGGAACCAGATTTTCACCTGGTGGATGGATGGATGATGGATGGATGGATGATGGATGGATGAAGGGATGAATGGATGGGTGGATGGATGGATGGATGGATAAATGATGGATGGGTGGATGGGTGGATGAATGGATGGGTGGATGAATGAATGATGGATGATGGATGGATGGATGGATGGATGGATGGATGGATGGAAAGAGTGAAAAAGAAGAGATAGAAAAAAAAAACAAAAAAAGAATGAGGAAGAAAGAGAAGAAAAAAAAAAAGAAGAAAAAAAAAAAACAAAGAGACGGACAAAGAGACGGACACCTGCGTTTCGGAGAGCTTGAGTTTGTTGGCAAGTTGCGATCGTCGCTCCCTGAAAGGTACCTCTGTTTGTGGAATCTGCACTCCAACTCATGCACCTGGTGGTGATGGGGAAAGGGGGTGGGGAGTGATGGGGAAGATGGGGTGGATGGGGGAAGATGGGGGGAATGGGGAAGATGGGGGATGGGGAGATGGGGAGATGGGGAGGTAGAGGCGATGGGGGGGGGGGTGGAAGGATGGGGAGATGGAAAGGATGGGGGAGATGGGAGGATGGGGAAATGGGATGGATGAAAAAGAGGATGATAAAGGTGGAAAAGAGGAGTGATACTGGAGAAGAGATGAGAGGGGGGGATGATGATGGATGATGGGGAGGGGGGAGGGTGGAAGACTGAAAAAAAGGTGATAAAAGAGTGAGAAAGGATTGTGGTGTGAAGTTTGGAAAAGAGGACGAAGGCTGAATGGGTGTGTTGAAAAGGTGGTTGAAGGAGTGGGATGAGGGGGTGGGATGAGGGGATGGATGAGAGGGTGGATGAGGGGTGGGTTGAGGGGGTGGGTTGAGGGGGTGGGTTGAAGGAGTGGGATGAATGGTGGGTTGAAAAGGTGGTTGAGGGAGTGGGATGAGGGGGTGGGATGAGGGGGTGGGTTGAGAGGGTGGAGAGAAGGTGGGATGAAGGGTGGATGAGGGGGTGGGATGAAGGGGGGGGGGGATAAGGGGGTGGTCTGAGGAAGTGGGGTAAAGAGGTGAATTGAGAGGTGGAATGAGAAGGTGGGATGAGGAGGTGAGATGAAGGGTGAGATGAAGTGTGGGATGAGGAGGGGGTGAGACAGACGAAGACCTGGAGATGAGAGAAAGCAGCCCTGGATCTCTTCTTGTGACTCGATGAAGATGAAATGAAGTCAGTGTTGTTGTTGTTGTTGTTTGCTGCTGCTGTTGCTGATGTTTTGACTCGATGAAGATGAAATGAAGTCAGTGTTGTTGTTGTTGTTGTTGCTGCTGCTGTTGCTGATGTTTTTGTTGTTGTTGCTGTTGCTGTTGCTGATGTTTTTGTCATTGTTGTTGGTGTTGCTGGTGATTTTGTCGTTATTGTTGCTATTGTTGCTACTGTCAATTGAATTATTTATATTATTATAATTCTTGTTTTTATTGTTATTATTAATATTATTGTTGTTATTGTCGATTTTGATAATGTTGTCATTCTTGTTGTTATTGTTGTTGTTAGTATTTGTTATTTTTTTATAGTTGTTGTTGCCGCTATTTCTGTTGTAATTGTTCATGTTAGTGTTGTTGTTGTTATCAATATTATCAATAATATTATTATCATTATTATTATGGTTCTTAGTATTATTATTATTGTTATTATTATTATTATTATTATTATTATTATTATATATTATTTTTTCATATTAATTTTTCATATTATGGCATTCCACTTTCACACCTCCACACTCCATTTCACCTCCACTCGTAATCTCATAACAAGGGTCATTGTTGTTGTTGTTGTTGT
>OX387260.1:4371292-4378792 GCA_947562095.1 Branchellion lobata
AGCACGTCGTTAGATATGCCAGGGACTTTCCCACAAACGTCTCCAACCTCATTGTCTGGCTTCGAGTCCTGTTGATTCCGTCATTTAACCCCAATAAAACCTGATTGAAAAGCTTCGTTTGGTTTGAACTGATGGCTTTATAAGGGAACATTTAATGGGGTTTTAATGTTGTGGTTTGTTTTTCTAATAAATATTAATAAATATTTAAAAAAAAATGAAATAATTATTAATAAAAATAAATAATAAAATAATTATTAATAGAAATAATAAATAATAATAATAATAATAATTTATTATTAAATATTATTATTTTAATATTCATTGATCAAATCCAATCAGATTTGTCGACTTCATGTACTTCCAAAGTGTATTATACAAAAAAGATACAAAATACAAACATTTCCAAACAATACAAACAATGAAATACTATTGTTTTGTATTAAAAACTAAACAAATATAAACTGAGGACTAAAAATAGACTCGAAATGGTGTCAAGTTGGGGCTACAACGGCCTTGAACGTCTAGAAATAGGCTGAAAAGGCTTTTTAAAGTTAAGCGCACTATAATTTATTTTAAGCTAAAAAAGATTTTTTTTTAATGAAGAAAATTTATTTGCTCATGTGCCTCTATGTTTCTTCTTTTGTTTGTTTGTTTTGTTGTATGTTTGTTCTTTTGTTTGTATGTTTGTTCTTTTGTTTGTTTGTATGTTTCTTCTTTTGACTGTTTGTTTGTACGTTTCTTCTTTTGTTTGTTTGTTCATTTGTATGTTGTTTGTTTTTTTGTATGTTTGTTCATTTGTATGTTTGTTTGTTTTTTTGTATGTTTTTTCATTTGTATGTTTGTTTGTTTTTTGTTTTTATTTGTATGTTTTTGTTTGTTTGTTTGTTTATTTGTATGTTCATTTGTATGTTTGTTTGTTCTTTTGTTTGTTCATTTGTATGTTTGTTTTTTTTATTTGTATCTTTTTTCTTTTGTTTGTTTATTTGTATGTTCATTTGTATGTTTGTACAGTTGTATATTTGTTTGTGTGTTTGTTCCTTTGTTTGTTTACTCATTCGAACATTAATTTGTTTCTTCAAGTGGTCTCCTCATTATCAGTTCCTCATTTATTTATTCTCTCATTCATCCACTCATTCTGTCATTCATTCATCCATTCATTCATTCTTTTATTCATTCATTCATCCATTCATTCATCCATTCATTCATTAAATCTTTTATTAATTCATTCATTATTCCATTCATTCATCCATTCATTCATTAAATCTTTTATTAATTCATTCATTCTTCCATTCATTCATCCATTCATTCATTAAATCTTTTATTAATTCATTCATTCTTCCATTCATTCATCCATTCATTCATTAAATCTTTTATTAATTCATTCATTCTTCCATTCATTCATCCATTCATTCATTAAATCTTTTATTAATTCCTTCATTCTTCCATTCATTCATCCATTCATTCATTAAATCTTTTATTAATTCATTCATTCTTCCATTCATTCATCCATTCATTCATTTATTCCTTTTTTCATTCATTCATCCATTCATTCATTAAATCTTTTATTAATTCATTCATTCTTCCATTCATTCATCCATTCATTCATTTATTCCTTTTTTCATTCATTCATCCATTCATTCATTAAATCTTTTATTAATTCATTCATTCTTCCATTCATTCATCCATTCATTCATTTATTCATTTTTTCATTCATTCATCCATTCATTCCTCTATTCATTCATTCATTTTAGCGTAGAAATACCACACTATTCTCTCCATCAGTCCCTTATTTCATACACCAATACCTTCCTTATCAATTCATTCTTTCCTCCATCTATCCATCACTTCATCCATCCATCCACCAATCAATCCATCCATCCATCCATCTATTCTTTCATGCATCCATCTATTCTTTCATGCATCCATCTATTCTTCCATCCATCCATTCATTCATTTTCACACGACAGCATTCTATCTGCCCAAAAATTAGTCTGACAGTCTACTGCTTTTGAATTAAACATTTAGTCTTTCGTATCTAATCTAATCAAGACATTTTTAGCGCGCCGTTCGGCACTTGGTTCAAAGGCGCTCCCGTGGAAAGCACTGACTGTCAATATTAGTGGCGCTGATTCATGCGTAGACTAATAATTGAGAGTAAAAGACTAATTAATAAACATTTTGTAGACTACGATGAAGAAGGAAAGAATACCTTAGAGAGGCGTAGACTAATAACGATGTGGTGATAATTCTTTAAAACGCTGCAGACTAAAAAAAGACAAACTTCAAAAAATTTTTTGAGCAAAGCTCGAGAAAACTCCCACAGAGAAAGGTGGATTCATGTGACCTAATTAATTGACCTCTTTACCTGACCTCATTCTTTACCTAATTGTTTACGATCTCATTCAACTCTACTATTCAACCCTATTACGACCTGAGCCTATCATTTAATCTAAATATTCAACCTAAGTCATTTGACCTCATTACCGTGACCTAGATCGGGACCAGCCATCAACGTCGTGCACAAATACACATGCCCGACAACACCACGTCAGGTCCACAACCACTGGAGCGTGACGAATGGAGAAAAAGAAACAATGCTGTAGAAGGATGGACTATATATATATATATATATATATATATATATATATATATATATATATATATATATATATATATATATATATATATATATATATATATATATATATATATATATATATATATATATATATATATATATATATATATATATATATATATATATATATATATATATATATATATATATATATATATATATATATATATATATATATATATATATATATATATATATATATATATATATATATATATATATATATAAACAAAGACAAACAAGAAACAGATCAGAGAAGATTAGAAACAAATAAGAAACAGATGAGTTACAGCTCCAGGTAACATTTGACGCAGCATTGAACACAATTGGACAAGAATAGGTTAGATGAAGGTTTATATGAGATTACGTACAAGGAAAGATAAAACAAGAAGGAGCTCAAAAGAGATTATAGGACGAAATAGGATTAGATGGGATTATAGGATGAAATAGGATTAGATGGGATTATAGGATGAAATAGGATTAGATGGGATTATGGGGTGAAATAGGATTAGATGGGATTATAGGACGAAATAGGATTAGATGGGATTATAGGATGAAATAGGATTAGATGGGATTATAGGATGAAATAGGATTAGATGGGATTATAGGGTGAAAGAGGATTAGATGGGATTATAGGGCGAAAAAGGATTAGATGGGATTATAGGGTGAAATAGGATTAGGTGGGATTATAGGGTGAAATAGGATTAGATGGGATTATGGGGTGAAATAGGATTAGATGGGATTATGGGGTGAAATAGGATTAGATGGGATTATAGGATGAAATAGGATTAGATGGGATTATAGGGCGAAATAGGATTAGATGGGATTATGGGGTGAGATAGGATTAGATGGGATTATGGGGTGAAATAGGATTAGATGGGATTATGGGGTGAGAGAGGATTAGATGGGATTATGGGGTGAAATAGGATTAGATGGGATTATGGGGTGAGAGAGGATTAGATGGGATTATGGGGTGAGAGAGGATTAGATGGGATTATGGGGTGAAATAGGATTAGATGGGATTATGGGGTGAAATAGGATTAGATGGGATTATGGGGTGTGATAGGATTAGATGGGATTATGGGGTGAGATAGGATCACATAAGATTATACAGTAAGATGAGATTAAAGAGATTAAAAAGAGAAATGAGAGTATTGCGATTAAGAGAAAAGATGGGATTGATGAGATTGAGAGGAGGGATGGGATTTTTGAGATTGAGAGGAGGGATGGGATTAATGAGATTGAGAAGAGGGATGGGATTAATGAGATTGAGAGGAGGGATGGGATTAATGAGATTGAGAGGAGGGATGGGATTAATGAGATTGAGAGGAGGGATGGGATTAATAAGATTGAGAGGAGGGATGGGATTAATGAGATTGAGAGGAGGGATGGGATTAATGAGATTAAGAGGAGGGATGGGATTAATGAGATTAAGAGGAGGGATGGGATTAATGAGATTGAGAGGAGGGATGGGATTAATGAGATTGAGAGGAGGGATGGGATTAATGAGATTGAGAGGAGGGATGGGATTAATGAGATTGAGAGGAGGGATGGGATTAATGAGATTGAGAGGAGGGATGGGATTAATGAGATTGAGAGGAGGGATGGGATTAATGAGATTGAGAGGAGGGATGGGATTAATGAGATTGAGAGGAGGGATGGGATTAATGAGATTGAGAGGAGGGATGGGATTAATGAGATTGAGAGGAGGGATGGGATTAATGAGATTGAGAGGAGGGATGGGATTAATGAGATTGAGAGGAGGGATGGGATTAATGAGGTTGAGAGGAGGGATGGGACTGAGGGACTAGTTACAGGTCCAGATAAATCAAAGTAACCCTGGATAATAAATAAGGGAATAAAACTTCAAAATAGAAATAATAATAATTTAATATAACAATATAAATAATAATAATAATAATAATAATGATAATAATAATAATAATAATAATAATAATAATAATAATAATAATAATAATAATAATAATAATAATAATAATAATAATAATAATAATAATAATAATAATAATAATAATAATAATAATAATAATAATAATAATAATAATAATAATAATAATAATAACAATACAATACAATACAAAACGAATATTATTATAGTGGCATCAACCCCATAGAGTTTCGAGGCAATAATAATAATAACAATAATAATAATAATAATAATAATTATTATTATTATTATAATTATTATTTTTATTATTTTATTTTATTTTTATTATTTTATTTATGCTTATTTTATTTTTGTATTGAAATAGCTTAATACCTTGTTACCGATTGAAACTTATATCGGAATAACATCACGCGACCTTGTTATGTTAATGAGGTCGGCATGATCAAACGTGTTGCAAACAATAATAATAATAATAATAATAATAATAATAATAATAATAATAATAATAATAACAACAAAAATAATAGCAATAATAATAATATTAATAAAAACAAACAACAACAAAGTCAATGTTACACACAACAATAACACATTGGTGAATGTTATTTATATCAATAACTTGACGAGACGTTACAAAGAACAATAACATAATAAATATGACGTAAAAACAACATTAAAAAAAACAAAATATGACGTAAAAACAACATTAAAAAAACAAAATATGACGTAAAAACAACAATAACACAACAAAATATGACGTAAAAACAACAATAAAAAAACAAAATATGACGTAAAAACAACAATAACACAACAAAAGATGACGTAAAAACAACAATAAAAAAACAAAATATGACGTAAAAAAACAATAAAATAACAAAATACGAGTTAGTAACAACAATTACATAACAAAACATGACGTAATAGCAACAAAAGAACGAGAGGAGTAACATAGAGAAACAATAAGATGATTGAGGTTATAAATAGAATAAGGGGGGGGAGTGTTATAAAGTCGAATGGAAATGTCATAAAAAACAATAACATAACAAACTTGAGATAATAATAATAATAATAATAACAACAACAACAAAAATAATAATAATAATAATAATAATAATAATAGTAGTAGTAGTAGTAGTAGTAGTAGTAGTAGTAGTAGTAGTAGTAGTAGTAGTAGTAGTAGTAGTAGTAGTAGTAGTAGTAGTAGTAATAAGAATGGTGTTAGTCATAGAAAATATGATTAAAAAAAAGAAAAATAGAATTGAGATAATAACAATTATTAAAAAAACATTAAAATTAAATTAAAATTAAAATAATAAATCCGATTTGTGAGGTACTTAGGCTAGCAACTGAGGCGCATAAGGCAATACCAAAACAAAAACTCTTTATAAGGCGATAAAAAAACAAAGAAAAAAACAACACTTAAAACAACATAAAACATTATAAACGGTCCAAGCCGGATAATGGAACCACACCTTAAGAAGAATACGACGTTAAAGATGACCCCTGCGATCACGGGACCAGAACACTGTACCTTATAAAGCGGAGTTTCCTACAGAGCCTGTATTGCATGGGTAGCAGCTGTGATTGTATAAGAAACATGGTCAGAAAGCTGGTGAGTAATTGAAAAAATTTATTTTAATTGATTTTTAAATTTAAAATTTATTTTAAATTTAAAATTTATTTTAAATTTAAAATTTATTTTTAATAAAATAATAATAATTCATAAAATTGAATGATATTTTAAAATTATATTCAAGATGCTTGTATATAATTGGGTTGAATAAACGAAGCTAATTATAATTAAATAGTATAACTGACCTATTAAAAAATTAATAAGAATAATAAAAATAATAATAATAATAATAATAATAATAATAATGATAATAATAATAATGATAATAATAAAAATACTAACACTAATAATTATAATTATGAATAATATTGATTAATATCACTGGGTGTTAGAGGTTTTTATCCGCAGTTGAGAAAAACGCTATTTTTTATTACGAAAACGACAAAAACATGAGCAGACGATCTACGTGTGTGTGTGTGTGTGTGTGTGTGTGTGTGTGTGTGTGTGTGTGTGTGTGAGCCTTGAAAGGGGGAGGAAGGAGGCATGAAAGATTGATAGGTGGATGATGGAGGAAGGTGGATAGATGAATGAGAGGAAAAAGAATGGACAAAATGGATGGAAAGAAAGTGAAAAAGAAGAAGAAAATGAATGACGGACGAAGATCAACGGAACAATGAAAAATTTCGAAACAGCCGGGTAATGCTGACTGAGTTGAAAGTTGCTATGATACACCATCATAACCCCACTCCAGCATAACACCACACCATTACAACACCACACCATCATAACACCACACCATTACAACACCACACCATTACAACACCAAACCATTACAACACCACACCATCATAGCACCACACCATCATAACACCACACCATCATAACACCAAGACCCTTATAAAATTGAAACACATTGTGCAATCACCTACAATAAATTACAAAAACAATCTTAAAAATCATTGAAATAAATTTATTTAAAAATTTAATTCGTGAAGCGCCAAAAAAAGAAACTGAAGCGCCGCACGCCACGTGTTAATGGGGGAGGGGGAGTAACCATGGGGGTATAAAATAAGGAAGAGGGCGAAGGGGGAAAAGAGGGTGGAAGGAGGGGAAAAGAGGGTGGAGGGAAATGGAGGAAGGTGGGGAAGGGAGGAGGGGGAAGGGAGGAAGGAGGGGAAGGGAAGAGGGGGAATGGAGGAAGGAGGGGAAAGGAAAAGGGGGAAGAAAGGGGTGAGGGAGAAGGGGGAAGAGAGGAAGGAAAGAGGGAGGAAGGAGGGAGGAAGGAGGGAGGAAGGAAGGAGGGAGGAAGAAGGAAGGAGGGAGGAAGGAGGGAGGAAGGAAGGAGGGAGGAAGAAGGAAGGAGGGAGGAAAGAGGGAAAA
>OX387260.1:4391292-4396292 GCA_947562095.1 Branchellion lobata
AATAATAATAGAATATAATGATATTATCATTATTATTTCAAAAAATTATATTTTAATTTGACTTGCTGTTTTCAGTACCATTTGTAGTGTTATTTGAATTTTTATTGTTTATAATTATTTTCTTTATTAGTATTAGAAAAAGTTAATGTTACCATTGACACAATTTTTTATTCAAAATTTACTTTTGCATGGTTTTTTCAGTCAAAAAAATTATATTAATTTCATTCAATGCCAAAAAACAGTTTTCAAAATAAGTATTAAAGATGATCACCGTTTAGTTAGTATTAATGCATATACTCTGCATCTATTTTTAGATTTACGATTTTATAACCTTCAAATTATTTTCAAAAATATCCTAAAATTAAAATGTTTGTCAAAATAAATTTACGCATACAACTTTTTGCAAGTATAGTAATACAAATCCAATTTATTTTGAAAACATGATTTTTATGAGTGTAAATTTATCAAATAATCTGAAAAAAACTTATTTAAAAGATTAGCAAAAAAATAATTTCAGCATAATAATAGAAAAATGATTATTAGTTGAAAGAGGTTTATAGTTGAAATCCATGCTTTATGATGAGGCCGGCATGGCGCATTTTAAGTGATTTTATTAAAAAAGAAAAAAAAACGTGACCTACCCATAATGATAGACAAAAAGATTTTGGTAGAGGGAGTTTTAACAAACTCTATAAAGGCATTCACTTCGTCAGACGCCATGATGATTATAATTCCGAAATCTTTCGATGTAGCCTGATACGGAGTGAATCTAAAGAAAAAATTGAGAATGACGGGTATTTAAAAATTGTAATTTTTATGTTTATGTCTTTAAGGTTACGAACTATTTTTAACATTCACTCACATTTTGATGAAAAATATAAGCTGGAACTACATAAATAAAATCTAACTTGTAATTCAAATTTAGTTTTTCATGAATTTAAAGAACCTTAGCGATATTAAAATTAGATAAACTTATGGTTCTTTTCATAACGAAACTAATGGATAATTATTTTTTAGAAAATCAAACATTTGATAAATTGAGAAACGATCGATTGATGGTAATTTTTATTTTTAAAAAGATCGTCTTAACTTGGACACAGAGACATTAATGTTGTTCTTGAAAAGTTTCACTCAATAAACAAACAAACCTATCTAGTACATTCACTCTTCTTTATGAAACTTATTTCAAATTAACGCTAATTCAAAAAGTTATGTATCATAATTTCAATTTCAGACATTCAAGTCATAATTTTTATTTTCATTCGTAAAACAATTGACACTATCAGCAGGGCCATCGGGACGGGTACGAAAAAGGCATGCAGGAAGCAGTCCAGCGAGGCTTCGATGATGCCTTCTACCAGTCTCTGCCCATTCTCTTCAAACTCAACCAGCTCGAAGGAATGATCCGGTAATTGTGTGATAAACTCTTAGACATGTGTACTCTAACGCAATATAACCATAGTAATAATAATAATAATAATAATAATAATAATTCTGACTGAGTCTTTTAAGTAACACAATGAACCAGCTAAATATCACAATGATATTCAATAATATTCATCACAATATAAGTCAAATATAGTTTATAAAATCAAAACAAGATTCAATTGAATAAACTTCTTTATAATGAAGTTCAAAAAAACATTTCAATTAAGTTAAAAAAATTATTATTCACTTATTAACACAACATGCGCAGGGCAATGTTAGAAGGGGCTGAAGAGTTGATGGTGGGCGATATAAAAGTGCAACAGTTGGAAGAAATTATGGTTGAGGTTGCCACTATGAAAGAAAAGGTGGAAATATTAAAAGGAATGTTGGATATTGGAAAAAAATGTTGTGGTTAATGTTGAATGTTGGAAGGAATGTTTTGATTTATGTTGGATGTTGGAAAAAATGTTGTGGTTAATGTTGAATGTTGGAAGAAATGTTTTGATTTATGTTGGATGTTGGAAAAAATTTTGTGGTTAATGTTGAATGTTGGAAAAAATGTTGTGGTTAATGTTGAATGTTGGAAGAAATGTTTTGATTAATGTCGGATGCTGTATTTAATATTAGTTTCTAATATTGTCTTTAAAACAAGCTAATGTTGTAATAGTGTTACCTTAATAAACAACCAGTTGTAAAAATCTTTCAGTTGTATTGAAATGATTTTTTGATAAAAAAAATAAAAATAAAAAAAAATTTAATTCGAAAAGTATTTTAAATAGTTTTTGATTAAAAATATTATTTAAAGTATTTAAAATTTTTTTTCAGATATTTATTTTTATTAATTTTTTTTCTCAACCATAAAGGTGACTGGCAGGTTTGAACAAAACCAACAACAGCAGCAGCAGCAGCAACTTCCCATTAACATCTCCAATGCTTTTGAAGGTGGTGTGTTGAATAGATGTTTCTCACCCATATCTTCACCCACCCACCAATCAACAAACCCACCACATACCATCCACTCATTCACCCATCCACCACAATCTAACTCACCCATTCATAAAATCATTGACTATTTAACCAGGTATCAGCCACATATCAACCCACCAGCCAACATATCAACCCACCAGCCAACATATCAACCCACTAGCTAATCTACCAACCCACCCACTAACCAACCAACCGACCTACCCACCCACCAACCACCCTCAACACACCAACTCCCATCCAACCAACTCACAAACCACTCCCAATCCACCAATTCCCATTCAACCAACTCAAAAACCTATCCGACTAACCCACCACAAACCACCCAACCCTTCACTCATCAAACCACCAAAGGTTTCCTCTTCCTACCACCAGAAACCCCCCAACCATCAGAAATTTCCCCAACCACCAAAAATATCTCTTCCAACCACCCATCATATTTCTCCAACCACCATGAATTCTTTTTAAACACCATGAATTATTTTTAACCACCATGAGTTATTTTTAACCACCATGAGTTATTTTTAACCTCCAAAAACATTCCCTCTAACCACCCAAAAACCCCCAAAAATTTCTCCCATCCACTCACAGTACCCGAAGACGATTTATGCGACCTGTTCCAGCAACAGAACCTCAATAAGGGCATTGACAACACCAACAACAGCGCCAACAACTTCTGGTGCAATTCCATCTCAGACCTCATCTTCCTCTATAAAGATCTTTCCTTCATCAAACACACCCACAACCTCCAAGACGATCCCCAGTACATGCACCTTATGAACGAACTCAAATCACTCATCTTATCTTGAATTGTTACTTTTACGCTGGTCTTTTTTTATCGTTTTTTTCGACTTTTTAAATAGAGTGGTTTGTTTGATGATAAAATATAAGGTTTCAATTTTGAAGTTCGTAGCAAAACGCTCTTGAACAGTGCGTGTCAGTTCTATACAAATTCTTCGACTAGGTTAGATCTTTTTGAATAGTGTGGTTTGTTTAATAATAAAATATAGGTGATTTGTTGATCAATTGGTTTTTTGTGAATAAAATTTATTTCCTTTATTTAATTTTGAACTTGTTCTACACCAACTTCATTCGGATTCGTTGGAAAGAATTTATACCTTAAATATATTAAACAACGAAATTCAAGTTTGCTCTATTCAATCACGTAGATCAGCTTTCAGAATGTCTATTTTGAATATAGTCAATAAAAATATTTCAAAAATCTTACTTTTTTAGTTTCAATTTCATATAAGTTTGGAAATTGATTTTTTTCTATTTCAATAAACGAAAAGCAATAATTCAAAAGTTTTTCAAAATTTAAATGTAATCTTCACTTCCATTTTGACTAAAGATCTCTTTAAATTCCCAGTTTTATAGTTGAACCGTTAGTCATAACACACAAGTGTCTAAAAGTTATAACGACCCTCGCTGCAACAACGTCTGCCCTAAGATGGCCATGCTGGGTCTGTTCAAAAGGCTGTGGAAGGCCGCAACAATGGAAACTTTCAAAGAATTTCTTTTGAATCCGGAGAAATGTCATTTTGTTTTGAGTCTGCTTTTCTTCTTTGAAATTTTCGTCAACTGCTTTGTGATACAGAACGTCAGATGTTGGTAACTTTTATTTTTTTCAAATGTCTAAATTCTTTGTGCATTTTGAAATCATTTCCAATTTCAGATTTCTATTCAGATAGTAAAACACGTGTTACAGCTTTTTACATAAACCCATCATAACTCATTTTATCATTGAACATTTGCACCACGAAGACACACAGAAATAAATCCATATCCCATCACACAGACATACAAATACATTTGCACTGCACCACACAGACACGGAGATAGACTGGAAGGCATACATGCAGGAGGTGGAGGGTTTTCTCAATGGAACTACTGACTACACCCTCCTCAAGGGTGACACTGGACCCCTTGTGTTCGTTCTATCATTTATTTGACTCTCATTCATTTTTTATTTCCCTATTTTTCCGTTTTTCTTTCACTCTTTTTCCAAAATCTTATAATTTTTTTACATTTTTTCATTTAATTTTTGCCTTAAAATAAATATTTCTTCAAACTTTGTTCATTCATTTTTATCTCATTTTTTCATTCATTCATCCATTCTTCATTTTTTTCACTCCCTCCCAGATACCCTGCAGGCTTTGTGTACATTTTTGCAGGGTTGTACCATTTAACCAGTGGGGGTGTCAATGTGAGGTTGGCTCAGTACCTCTTTGCAGCTCTCTACCAACTCACCCTCATCACTGTCTTCTTCATCTATGCCAGAGTCAAGAAGGTGAGAAGGAAAGATTGATTGAGAGAAAAGGAAGGGGGAGGGGGGGAGAGGGAAGGGGGGGTAAAAGATGGGAAGAGGATGGAGGAAAAAATAGAAGGGTGAAAGGAAGGAAAAAGAAAAAATCTAAAATAATTTTTATAAAAATTTAAAAATTTGAAAAATAAAAATCTTCAAATCAATTTGAATATTGTTGTTATTATTATTATTATTATTATTATTATTATTATTATTATTATTATTATTATTATTATTATTATTATTATTATCATTATTATTATTTTTATTATTATTATTATTA
>OX387260.1:4398792-4406292 GCA_947562095.1 Branchellion lobata
CATCATCATCATCATCATCATCATCATCATCATCATCATCATTTTCATCATCATCATCACCATCATCATCATCATCATCATCATCATCATCATCATCATCATCATCATCATCACCACCATCATCAGCATCATAATCTTCATCTTTTTCATCTTCATCATCATCACCACAGATTTTTGGGAGAAAAGTTATTTTTAGATCGGCGTTTACACGTGATTCTGTTGTTGTGTCACGTAGCGTGTCTGTGTGCCTTTTTCTACCTCTATTGGATCAGGTGGATAAGTGGTGGATGGGTGGCGGATGGGTAGTGGATGGGTGGTGGATGGGTGGTGGATGGGTGGTGGATGGGTGGTGGATGGGTGGTGGATGGGGAGTGGATGGGTTGTGGATGGGTGGTGGATGGGTGGTGGATGGGTGGTGAATGGGGAGTGGATGGGTTGTGGATGGGTGGTGGATGGGTGGTGAATGGGTGGTGGATGGGTGGTGGTTGGATGGGTAGTGGATGGGTGGTGGATGGGTGGTGGATGAGTGGTGGATAGGTGGTGGATGGGTGGTGCATGAGTGGTAGATGGGTGGTGAATGGGTGGTGGTTGGATGGGTAGTGGATGGGTGGTGGATGGGTGGTGAATGGGTGGTGGATGGGTGGTGGTTGGATGGGTAGTGGATGGGTGGTGGATGGGTGGTAGATGAGTGGTGGATGGTTGGTGGATGGGTGGTGGATGAGTGGTAGATGGGTGGTGAATGGGTGGTGGATGGGTGGTGGTTGGATGGGTAGTGGATGGGTGGTGGATGGGTGGTAAATGGGTGGTGGATGGGTGGTGGATGGGTGGTGAATGGGTGGTGGATGGGTGGTGGTTGGATGGGTAGTGGATGGGTGGCGGATGGGTGGTAGATGAGTGGTGGATGGGTGGTGGATGGGTGGTGGATGGGGAGTGGATGGGGAGTGGATGGGTTGTGGATGGGTGGTGGATGGGTGGTGGATGAGTGGTGGATGAGTGGTGGATGGGTGGTGGATGAGTGGTGGATGGGTGGTGGATGAGTGGTGGATGGGTGGTGGATGAGTGGTGGATGGGTGGTGGATGGGTAGTGGATGGGTGGTGGATGGGTGGTGGATGGGTGGTGGACAATTATCGAATAAAGTGGGTTAGGTGAGGGATGTTGGTGGGTGGGGTTGGAGATGTTGGTGGATGAGTGGATGGATTGGTAAGTGACTGGGTATAAGGTTGTCATGTGGGAGACGAATAAAGAGTGGAGTAGGAGAGAGGAATGTTAATTTATCATCATCATCATCATCATCATCGTTGTCATCATCATCATCATCATCATCATCGTTGTCATCATCATCATCATCATCATCATCATCATCATCATCATCATCATCATCATCATCATCATCGTTGTCATCATCATCATCATCATCATCATCGTTGTCATCATCATCACCACCATCATCATCATCATCATCATCATCATCATCATCATCATCATCATCATCATCATCATCATCATCATCGTCATCACCATCATCACACAGGAAACAAGGAGGATTTAAAAGCTTCTTGACGAATGTTTTCTTGCCAACAGACGATGTTGCCAACAAAACATCAACAGCAACACCAACATCAACATTAACACCAACAACAGCAACATCAACACCACCAACAGCAACATCAACACCAAAACCCACAAAAGCAACATCAACACCAATATCAACACCAACAACAACACCAAAATCAACAAAAACAACAACACCAACAACAACACCAACATCAACATCAACAACAACACACCTCCTTCTGACACCAGACCACCTTGTGAGTCTCTTGTTCGTGTGCAACTTCGTCGGTATGGTCTTCAGTCGCTCCCTGCATTATCAGTTCTATGTCTGGTACTTCCACACTCTGCCACACATTCTATGGTCCACCCACCTATCATCGCCCATCAGGTTCCAGTTTTAACGCTTTTTTGATTATTTTTCAAAATTATTTATCGTTTTAATTGAATCTTTTTTGCTTGTCTGAATTTATTATTCCTATTATTATTGTTATTATTGTTATTATTGTTATTGTTATTATTATTATTTTTATTATTATTATTATTATTTTTTTTTTTTTTTTTTTTTTTTATTATTATTATTATTGCTCTTCCCGCCAAAGCAATAAATTAATGTTCATCACACACACACACACACACACACACACACACACACACACACACACACACACACACACACACACACACACAAACACACACACACACACCAGGCTGGTGCTGTTGGGAGTGATTGAGATGTGCTGGAACACCTACCCATCCACCAACCTCTCCTCCCTCACCCTCCATCTCTGCCACCTCATCATCCTTGCCTCCCTCTTTCACGCCATCCTCTCCCCACGCCATGGAGAGGATGGGGGTGTTGTCGTTGCTAAGGCCGCCAAGGAAGGAGATCGGTTCAGTGATGTGCACCTCAAACGGGAAAAAGTTAAAAAGGCTAATTGATCGTTAGTTGTTCAATTTGTGACTTGATTGGCAAGTTAATCGAATCAATTAATAATAATATTTTCATTAGTCTCAATTATTTAATTAAGTGAACTGATTGGGGTCTTAGTTTTTATTTATTTGAAATAATTTAATAAGTCAATAGTTTTTGGTATTATACCTTTTCAAGATTTTGATTATTTCTGTAAGTAATTTGGTCGTCAATCAAAATTGGCGGAGTCATGAAGGCGGAGTCATGAAGGTGGAGTCGTGAAGGCGGAGTCGTGAAGGCGGAGTCATGAAGGTGGAGTCGTGAAGGCGGAGTCGTGGAGGCGGAGTCAATTATTTTGTGTGCAGTGCCTCGATACTTCTACTTTCCGAGATCTCGTTTTTGTAGACTCATTTATTTCTTCTTTGTGAGTTTCATTCAATGTGTTGTCATAAAATTGTTAATCATTCAATTTTTTTTTAATATGTTTTTCACTACTCGAAAAACTTTTATCAGTTTATTTATATCATTTAATATTTTTTAATGTTTCATAGCTTTATAAGAATTATTTAATTACTAAATAACGATAAAGTCGCGGTTCTGTGCCTGTGGTTGCCGTGTTGGTTTTTCTATGTGTTTACCTTCACGATAATGTGTGCTCACTTTTCTTTGCAAGATTTTGTCTTGTATTAAACTTTTGAATCGGGGTTTCTTGTTTGCAATTCAACATAACAAAAGTTCAAATGACATTTAAAGTGGAAATAAAGCTGATTGAGATTTTTGAAATAATATTCAAACATAAAAAGAACTTTAAATTCGTGTAAAAATTGACTCATTCTAATCTCACCTAATTGTATGCTGTTTTGCTTCAATTTAAGTTAACCCGAATGTAATTTCATCCAAATCCAACCTTGTCTGCTTCAAATATAAAATATACCTCTAATGTTTCCAACTTATCAAGTCCAACCAAGAGAAGTCTAATTGGGATTCACGCTAAGAATGACCAGCTTAGAGGGGGCTGAAGAGGAGGAGGTGAAGTTGATGATGAAGGAGTTGGTGACGGGACTGAGTGCTGCTTCATCCTGCCATCGTGACGCCTCCATTAAGAAGCTGTCACAGGTTGTTAAGTGGCGACATGGCTCATGACTATTACATAGTGAAATGGCCTAACTTTTGAATTATAAACTATGTTATCACTTATAAATATAAATGATAAGCTATGACATTTCTTCCTATCATAACTGATAAAATTTAAGCATAAATTTAAAAAGGTAAATTGGTTATGATTAGTGACTTTAAGCGATGGCATGGCTGTTAATATGGACTGAACAGGATGACTAACTTGAAATGTGCATTTATTATAATCATTTTCATTATAATTATAATGATTCAATTATCTTTTTTATTTTTTTTTTTCCATATCAAACTCACAATCAATGATTAAGTAATGGTTAATGAAATCAATTCAAGCAATAATAACTATAAAATATTCGGATAGTTTATTATTTAACTGATTGAATATTCAACTAATTAAATATTCAACTAATTAAATATTCAACTAATTAAAAATGCGAACAAACAGTACCAGGAGTATTCATTGGTGAGGGCCATAGAGGAGAGTGTGGAAGCGGAGCTTGGAGGGGTGATTGACAAGTGGAAGGGAAACGACATTCATGAGGGAACTGCGAAAATTATGGAAACCAATGGGTTTGTATGAGGATGCATTTCTTCCACCCATCTGCATTCTTTGCATCCATCCATCCATTAATCTATCCATCCATTCATCCATCCATTCAACCATCCATTCATCCATCCATCCATCTTTTTTCTCCATCCATCCATCCCTCTATCCATCCATTCATCTATCCAGCTGTCTTTAATATAATTGTCTTTTTTTTTTCTATCCATCCTTTTTTTGTCATCAATCGATCCAGCCATCCATTCGTCAGTCTATCTCAGTACTTCCAGTCCATCCACCTTTTTTGTCATTCATCCATCCATCTATCAATCCATCCATACACCCAGCCATCCATCCACACAGATACAAGAGGCTGAAGAGAGGGATAAAGAGGAGGATAAAGAAGATGACCAGTGACCTTAAAAACAACCTGACCACCGAATTCCCCCTCCACAAAACATCCGAACGGCTGATCTTTGATGATGGTGACGAAGAAGACGATGATGGCAGTTGTGATGGACTGAAGGATGGGTATGAGGAAGAGGAGGAGGAGGAGGAGGAGGATGGAGGTCGTGATGATAGTAGTTACGACAGGCACTGGGGCGACATGTCGAGAATGGGAGGAAAAGAAAGTGATGCTGAAGAGCTCTCAAACTATGTGGGTGGTGTGGTGTGGTGTGGTGTGGTGTGGTGTGGTGTGGTGTGGTGTGGTGTGGTGTGGTGGGGTGTGGTGTGGTGTGGTGGGGTGTGGTGTGGTGTGGTGTGGTGTGGTGTAGTGGGGTGTGGTGTGGTGTGGTGTGGTGGGGTGTGGTGTGGTGTGGTGTGGTGTGGTGTGGTGGGGTGTGGTGGGGTGTGGTGTGGTGGGGTGTGGTGTGGTGTGGTGTGGTGTGGTGTGGTGTGGTGGGGTGTGGTGTGGTGTGGTGTGGTGTGGTGTAGTGGGGTGTGGTGTGGTGTGGTGTGGTGGGGTGTGGTGTGGTGTGGTGTGGTGTGGTGTGGTGGGGTGTGGTGGGGTGTGGTGTGGTGGGGTGTGGTGTGGTGTGGTGTGGTGTGGTGTGGTGTGGTGGGGTGTGGTGTGGTGTGGTGTGGTGTGGTGTGGTATGGTGTGGTGGAGTGTGGTGGGTGTGGTTGGTGTTGTAGAATGAGCTTTGGTAGTAATAGGGGTAGTGGTCATGACAACGTTTGTATGGTTAGCGCTTTTTGTGTTGCGGGTGGTAGGAAAAGTGGTGGGGGTGGGTGTTTGTGGATGGGAGGAAAATGGGGGGGGGGGGGGATTAAAAGATTTGATGAAATACATTTATTTAAAAAAATATTTTCAAAAGTTCAGCCTTGGTTACCATTCACAACCTATCAAAGTTAACAAGGACAACCACCACAAATACCCACAAATACCACCACCCATCCACCACTACCCACTCACTGCCATCCACCCACCCGCCCACCACCACCACCCAACTACACCCCACAACTACCACCAACCCTCTTACCACTCACCCATTACCATCCACTACCACCCACCTACCACCACCCACCACCACCACCCACCTACCTACCACTCACCACCACCCACCTACCACTCACCACCACCACCCACCCACCTACCACCACCACCCACCCACCTACCACCACCACCCACCTACCACCACCACCCACCTACTACCACCACCCACCTACCACCACCACCCACCTACCACCACCACCCACCTACCACCACCACTCACCACCACCCACCAACAGAGCATCACGCTATTTCTCACCCACGAGACTTCGCAACAGATCATCACCAACCTCCTGCCTTGCAACACCACCCAAACTCGATCTCTCGCCCTTCTTAACCTCCTCAAGTCTGCCTCCCTCCACGACCTCCCCCACACCCCTCACTGGCCGCTGCTGAGGCGACAGCTGCTGCGTATCTTAGCAACCTTCAGGGGACAGCTATGGTTGCTAGGGATGAAGGTGGTTGCCAAGGCGATGGCTGCTAATAGAGATGTGCTGGAGTTGCTGCTGCTTGTGTTGTGCAGACATTTTGGTGTGGATATTGCGGCTGTTGGTGGCGATGGTGGTGGTGACGGTGGTGGCGGTAGTGGTGGTGGCGGTGGTGGCGGTTATGATGATGATTGTGGTGATGTGAATTGCAATTGTGGGGGAGTTGATGATTATGCTCGCCATGATGGTGATGACGAAGAAGAAGAAGAAGAAGAAGAAGAAGAAGAAAGGTTCAAAAGTGAAACTGGTGCTGGTAACAACATATATGACAACAACAAAAACAATGAAAATAAAAACAATAGAAAGAATAACAACAACCACAATAACAACAACAACAACAACCACAATAACAACAACCACAATAACAACAACAACAACCACAAGAACGGCGCCTCACGCCACAGCGGTCACCACACAGCACACGTTCCAACCAACCTATTAATAGCTCTCCGCCTCCTCAGTCACTTCCACCAATCACTGCAGACTGAAAAATGCACCAATCACAACCTCACTACATCTCTGCTACTCTTCTCAACCAATCACGCTTCTTCTTTCCAAGCCACGCCTCCCGTCCAATCAGAGTTTGCTTCCGGTTCCAAACCCCAAGTTACAGCCAATAGGAAAGTAAAAAGGGCGTCGAATTTGAAGGAGCATTCTGATTCGTCGGGCGATTGTGACTTTATTCCTTTGACCCCATTAGCTTTGATTTCATTGGTTGACCCGGATGCCAAGTGGTTTGTCAAGAGTATGCACCACACTTCATCAAGAAGGATAATATTGACTTTCTTGGGAAGCGATAATTGCATTTTAAAAATGGCGCTACAAAATCTGTGGAGGTACGTTGGTGAAACCACACGTGGTGGTGGCAGTGGTGGGGGTGGTAGCTGTGGTGGTGGTGGCGGTGGTGGCGGTGGTGGCGGTGGCGGTGGTGGCGGTGGTGGCGGTGGTGGCGGTAGTGGTAGTGACGGTGGCGTAGATGATGTTTTCAATGCTGAATTTCAGCATAAATGTTCTCTGAACTCTGTCCTTGATGACGACGATGATGCCAATGATAATAATAACAATAATAATAATAATAATAATAATAATAATAATAATAATAATAATAATAATAATAATGAAGGTGAAAAGGTTCAAAACAGGAACGATGGAAGTTGTTTGATGAGAGTTGAGAACGGGAGGTTTGATGGTGACGACGATGATGATGATGATGATGATGATGATGATGATGATGATGATGACGACGACGACGATGATGATACCGAAACCACCATCAAAGAAGACCTTGTTGATGGCGGGAATAATGTTAATAATAATAATAATAATAATAATAATAATAATAATAATAATAATAATAATAATAATAATAAAAGTATT
>OX387260.1:4418792-4423792 GCA_947562095.1 Branchellion lobata
GCCAATCATTGAATGGTGACTTATTTAATCAACCAATCATTGAATGATGACTTAGTTAACCAGCCAATCATTAAATGATGACTTAGTTAACCAGCCAATCATTGAATGATGACTTAGTTAACCAGTCAATCATTGAATGATGACTTAGTTAACCAGCCAATCATTGAATGATGACTTAGTTAACCAGTCAATCATTGAATGATGACTTATTTAACCAGCCAATCATTGAATGATGACTTATTTATCCAGCCAATCATTGAATGACGACTTATTTAACCAGCAAATCATTGAATGATGACTTAGTTAACCAGCCAATCATTGAATGATGACTTAGTTAACCAGCCAATCATTGAATGAGAACCTATTTTACCAACCAATCATCTAATAATGACCCATTTGATCAACAAATTAGACTAATGACCCGGTTAACCGACGAATAATCACTCAATCAATCAGCCAATTACGAAAAATTTTCGATTACAAAAAATTAAAAAATAATGATGATTAAAATGAAAATAATAATAATAATAACGACAACCAATTAAATCGAATCAAGCTGATATTGGCTGAATTTAAAATCCCAACAATCATACATTCAGAATACAACCATTTTGAAGCGGGTGAACCCAGGTACGTAGCGATACATCATGAATCAATTAACTCATTGGACAAGCAGTCAATTGAGACACGCCCAATTAAGAATTGATCGACCAATCATCGTTGTTAATTAATTCAACCGTTGAGCAAACGACCAATCGCGTGAGAACAAAAAATTATTTGAATTTTTGATTGAATTAGTAATAAGTGAAAAATTATTAAATAAATTGATTAAAAGCAAAATTAGATTAATACAAGAATTGATAATAAATTTGATAAATGAAAAAATAAATAATATATTAAAATAATAATAATGATAAATGAACTGAAATGAAAAAATAGCAATTAATAAAAAATTTAAAAATTTAAAGAAATTAAATTAAAAAGTATTAATGAATAAAAATGAAAAAAAAACAATAATAAATTAAATTAAGAAATAATAATAATAAAAATAAATTATAAAAATTATAAATAGAATAATTACTGTCGAACAAGACGATGTTGATGGCTGATTGGAGGAAGAAGGAGGAGGAGTCACAAAAGGTGGTTGACGTTGATTGGAGGAAGGAGGAGTCACAAAAGGGGGTTGACGTTGATTGAAGGAAAAAGGAGAAGTCAAAAAAGGCGGTTGACGTTGGTTGGAGGAAAAAGGAGGAGTCACAAAAGGCGGTTGACGTTGGTTGGAGGAAGAAGGAGGAGGAGTCACAAAAGGTGGTTGAAGTTGATTGGAGGTTGAGTATCAGGTAAACCAGATGAAAAAGAAGTTCAATGTCTTGAATGGTTCTTTAATAAAAATAAAAATAACAACAACAATAATAATAATAACAATAATAATAACAATAATAATAATAAAAATTACAATAATAATAATAATAATAAAAATAAAAATAATAATAATAATAATAAAAATAACAATAATAATGACCAAAACAGTAAGAATAATAATGATGATATAAGCCTAAATTGTGGTAGGTTGTGGCTTGAGGAGGGGGGGGGGGGGTTGAGGAAGCAAGCGTTTCCATGTTTGACTTCGAAAGAGTGGACAACAAAGATTTTAATTATATTAATTATTTAATTTTAATTGACTTGTTGCGTTAATTGGTAATTAGTGTTACTATAACCATATAAAAATTGTGTTTATTATTTTAAATTTTGGGAAGATAATTATATGAATGGCATTGAGTTAATATAATCATGATAAATAAATAAATAAATAAATAAATAAATAAATAAATAAATAAATAAATAAATAAATAAATAAATAAATAAATAAATAAATAAGAAAATAAACAAATGAATTAAAAAAATAAAAAATAAATGGCTAAATAATAATTGAATGATACTTAATAGAAAAAAGATTAAAATAATGATGACTCATCACATGTATGCATAATAATCTGGACACAGAGACATTGTTCTTGCTCTTGTAACTTTCACTAAATAAATAAACACAAAAGTAATTTATTAATCGGCGTTCACTAATAATCCAATTTATTTATTTATTATCAAGCTTTCAGCCGATTTAATTGGATAATTAATGAGGATTTTTAAGTAATAATTTTAAATTATTATAATTTTTAATTTATTTATTTTAAAAAAAAACCTATTGATCTGAATTCATTCCAATTTGAATAAAATTGTCATCACGAATCGAATAAAACACTTATTAATTAAATGATCATTTAAATTGGAACTTTAATTTGTGAATAAAATTATTATTATTATTATTATTATTATTATTATTATTATTATTATTATTATTATTAATATTATCATTATTATTATTATGAATTCTGTTCAAAAATAATTTTTTAATTTAAAAAAAAATAAAAAACCGTCCGATAATTGTTTGAAAATTGTTTAATGGGTCTAATGGATGGTTGATAGGTCTAATGGAGTGGTTGATAGGTCTAATGGAGTGGTTGATAGGTCTAATGGAGTGGTTGATTGGTCTAATGGAGTGGTTGATTGGTCTAATGGAGTGGTTGATTGGCTCAATGAAGTGGTTGATTGGTCTAATGGAGTGGTTGATTGGTCTAATGGAGTGGTTGATAGGTCTAATGGAGTGGTTGATAGGTCTAATGGAGTGGTTGATTGGTCTAATGGAGTGGTTGATTGGCTCAATGGAGTGGTTGATTGGCTCAATGGAGTGGTTGATAGGTCTAATGGAGTGGTTGATAGGTCTAATGGAGTGGTTGATAGGTCTAATGGAGTGGTTGATAGGTCTAATGGAGTGGTTGATTGGTCTAATGGAGTGGTTGATTGGTCTAATGGAGTGGTTGATTGGCTCAATGGAGTGGTTGATTGGCTCAATGGAGTGGTTGATTGGTCTGATGTGATGGTTGATTGGTCTGATGTGATGGTTGATTGGTCTGATGTGATGGTTGATTGGTCTGATGTGATGGTTGATTCACCATTCCAACTTAATGCTAACGGAGTCTTTGATTGGGACAGCGTTATTTAATTGCTACAATAGGGCCAATAAATAGGTCAGTCTAATTAAAGAATTAGGTCAATGGGAATAATGAATTAGGTCAAGCTAATTAATTAATTAGGTCAATACAATTGATTGAATTGCGTATCCATTAGAATAACCCATCTATGCGTAAATGAAGTTAGCCATGCATCGATTAAAGAACCGAAAAAAAGTCATTATGCCGTAATAAATTTTTTTGTTAAATTGAAAATTTATTTTATTATTTATTTAAATGTCTATTTATTTAATATTTTATTTATTCAATAATTTATTTATTTATTTGATTAATTAATTAATTTATTTATTCGGTGTGACGTCACTGGATGTCGACTTTCTTTGGGGGAACGGGTGGATGTGGTCGTGGAGGGTTGGTGCGGGTGAAGCTGGAGGTGCGAGGGTGCATGGTGAAGTGGCTTGTGGCGCCGTCGTTGGTGGTGGCGGTGGCGGTGGTGGTAGCGGTGGCGGTGGTGGTAGCGGTGGCGGTGGTGGTTGGAGGAGGATGGCGATTGGGCAAGTGGCTGTCATCCTGAGAAGCCTTAATGCTGTTGTTGCTGTTACTCAAATTTTTGCTATTGTTACCATTGTTATTGTTACCATTGTTGTTGTTGTTGTTGTTGTTGTTGCTGGAGTTGCTAATATTGTTGGCTGTCTTGTTGTTGAGGGAGGAAGTGCGTTGGTGGGACTTGAAGGAGGTGAGGTGGGTGGAGGGAGGAATCTTAAAGGGTGGGTGGTTAGTGTCTGACGCCTCGGCTTGCATGTGGTGGCCCAAATAGGGGTATAAAGACTGCGACATGGCGGCAGGAGGGGTGGGGGTGTGGTTGGATAGGGTAGGGTAAACCGCCTGTGGCTGTACAGGACGTTGGATGGGTGGTTGTGAAGAGGGTTGGTAAGGGTAAGCTGGAGGCTCTTCGGTGGTGGTGGTGGTAGGAAGGGTAGGAATGGGGGGAGGCTGAGCTTTGGGGCGTTCGAGGGTTGGTGGCTTGTCAGGTGGGGGGAAAGAGGGTCGTTCCGGGGGAGTGGTTCGAGGCTTCTCCACCTTGGCACCCTCTGGAGGGAAAGGCGAGTAGGTGAGGGTTTGTCGGTTGCTGGGTGGTTGGGGCGCCGGAGACTTTTTGGCGCGTCTGAGAGTCCCGCTAGAGTTCGGTGGAGTGGGGTGGGTTGAGGGTGCAGTGGGGTGAGTTGAGGGTGCAGTGGGGTGGGTGAGAGGCGGCGATGGTGCACCTCTGGTGGGGGTGGCTGTTCCGCTGTTGTTCGATAATAGATCAGGGTCGGAACTGTGGCGTGGTGGTGTTGGTGGTCCAAATGTCATTCATAACATCAACATAGTCAACAATGCAAGCAACACAAAACCAACAACACCAACATTACAACCCTAATAACACCAACAATTCAACATCCACTACAACCCTAACAACAACATCAACATCACTAACACAACACCAACTATAACCCTAACAACATCAACAACGCAACACCAGCTATAACTCTAACTACATCAACAACACAACACCAACTATAACTCTAACATCAACAACACAACACCAACGACGTCAACAACAATACAACAACAAAACAACAACTATGGCAAAAGCAACAAGAATGTGAACAAAATCAATAACACCATCAAGGACACAATCCCTACTAATATTACTGATTATATTATTTTTATTGTTATTATTATTATTAATATTATTATTAATATTACTATTATTATTACTATTATTATTATTACTATTATTATTACTATTATTATTATTATTATTATTATTATTATTATTATTATTATTATTATTATTATGGTCGCGTGCAAGCGTGAATGACCACATTTTTAACCGATTTAATTTCACTTGAACTATTGAATATTCAACGCTGGAAGTTCCAAGTAATCTAATCCAATCTTATATTATCTCCTCTAATCTAATCCAAT
>OX387260.1:4433792-4438792 GCA_947562095.1 Branchellion lobata
GGTGGATGGGAGGTGGTGATGAGTCAAATGGGATGATGGGAGAACATGGGTGAGTCAAATGGGATGATGGGGGAGGGGGTGATCAAGATGGGATGATGGGGGGAAGTGGTGATCCAGATGGAATTATGGGGGATAGTGGTGATCCAGATGGGATGATGGGGGAGAGTGGTGAGTAAGATGGGATGATGGGGGGAAGTGGTGATCCAGATGGGATGATGGGGGGGGGAGGGGTGAGTAAGATGGGATGATGGGGGAGTGATGCAGATGGGATGATGGGGGAGAGTGGTGAGTAAGATGGGATGATGGGGGAGAGTGGTGAGTAAGATGGGATGATGGGGGGAAGTGGTGATGCAGATGGGATGATGGGGGGGGGGGTGATCCAGATGGGATGATGGGGGGGGGGGGGAAGTGGTGATGCAGATGGGATGATGGGGGGGGGGTGATCCAGATGGGATGATGGGGGGGGGGGTGATCCAGATGGGATGATGGGGGGAAATGGTGATCCAGATGGGATGATGGGGGGGTGGTGATCCAGATGGGATGATGGGGGGAGTGGTGATCCAGATGGGATGATGGGGGGGTGGTGATCCAGATGGGATGATGGGGGGAGTGGTGATCCAGATGGGATGATGGGGGGGTGGTGATCCAGATGGGATGATGGGGGGGTGGTGATCCAGATGGGATGATGGGGGGGGGGTGGTGATCCAGATGGGATGATGGGGGGGTGGTGATCCAGATGGGATGATGGGGGGGTGGTGATCCAGATGGGATGATGGGGGGGTGGTGATCCAGATGGGATGATGGGGGGGTTGTGATCCAGATGGGATGATGGGGGGAGTGGTGATCCAGATGGGATGATGGGGGGAGTGGTGATCCAGATGGGATGATGGGGGGGTGGTGATCCAGATGGGATGATGGGGGGTGGTGGTGATCCAGATGGGATGATGGGGGGGGGTATGAACGAAAGAGAAGAAACAAAAGCGGTAAGTGAGCGAAATAGAGGTAACTTATGAGATGTTTGTGTAGGGATGAGTGGGTGGCTGGCATGCCTGCAAGACACGCAGATACGATGGGGTGTGTCAGTTTGATGAGACAATGGATGACTAATGGAAGATATGATTATATATATGAATATATATATATATATATATATATATATATATATATATATATATATATATATATATATATATATATATATATATATATATATATATATATATATATATATATATATATATATATATATATATATATATATATATAAATAATACAGATATTAAACGAAAAAAAAGATATAAATGAATAATGGGTGAAGGAGATATTAATAGATCAGAGAAATGAAGAAATGAATGAGCGGAAGAGACGGGAGAGATGGAGGAGGTAATAATGTATAGGGGAGGTGATGTAGATGATGATGATGATGATGATGATGATGATGATGATGATGATGATGATGATGATGATGATGATGATGATGCTGATGATGATGATGATGATGCTGATGATGACGATGATGATGATGATGATGCTGATGATGACGATGATGATGATGATGACGATGATGATGATGATGATGATGATGATGATGATGATGATGATGATGATGGTAATGGTAATGATGATGGTGATGATGATGATGATGATGATGATGGAGAAGAGTTAGGTTCAGAAAAAAACATCCCATACAATGCACGCATTATTCTACGATAGATAATGATAAAATATAAAATGATACATGATACAATATGATACAACATGATACAACATGATACAACATGATACAACATGATACAACATGATACAGCATGATACAATATGACATGATACAACATGATACAACATGATACAATATGATACAACATGATATAATATGATACATGATACAACATGACACGACATGATACAACATGATACAACATGATACGACATGATACAACATGATACAACATGATACAACATGATACAATATGATAAAATATGATACGATAGGATACAACATGATACGATATGATAAAATATGATACGATAGGATACAACATGATACAATACAATATGATAAAAAGCAATATAGCACAATAAGGGACCATGAAAGAGTGGTGTGGTCTTTGAAAGACCCAGTGAGGCATAATTAAAATAGATAAGGTGGCCAATCAGGCACGATTATAATGAACTTCATTTGGAAGTCAACCGAAGCGACTATAAACATTTCACCACCATCATCACCACCATCATCACCACTATCATCACCACCATCATCACCACCATCATCGCCACTATCATCACCACTATCATCACCACCATCATTGCCACTATCATCACCACCATCATCGCCACCATCATCACCACCATCATTGCCACCATCATCACCACCATCATCGCCACCATCATCACCACCATCATTGCCACCATCATCACCACCATCATCGCCACCATCATCACCACCATCATTGCCACCATCATCACCACCATCATTGCCACCATCATTGCCACCATCATTGCCACCACCACCACCACCACCACCACCACCACCACCACCACCACCACCACCACCACCACCACCACCACCACCACCACCACCACCACCACCACCACCACCACCACTAAAACAACCGTTTGAGAGTCTTACTTATTATTCATGATAGGCTTGTGACTACTGTAATTGCCTTCGCTATTATTATTTTTATTATTATTTTTATTATTATTTTTATTATTATTTTTATTATTATTTTTATTGATAATAATATAATAATAATGTGGCCTCGAAACTCTATGGGGTTAATGCAACTATAATAATATTCGTTTGTATTGTATTGTATTATTATTATTATTATCAATATAATTATTATTATCTTATTATTATTATTATTATTATTATTATTATTATTATTATTATTATTTCAAGCTTATTTAGTTGTTATTATTATTATTTCATTTTCAAATGTTCAATACAAATTTCACTCAAAACTCCAGCGTCACAAATGAGAGAGTTTTGAGTCACTTATGGCCTCGAAACCTTACGGCGTTGATGCCACTATAATAACAATTTCAGCGTTTGCATTGCATTGAACTCGGAAAATCCGCACCAGGAAGTAACGATGAATTAAAATAGAAAAACGGATGAATTATATTCTTTGAAGGCAATTTTTAATGTTTTTTTATAAATTGATTTAAAAATATTTTTAAATAATCCGATTTTAGAAATATTTTTCGGTGATTAAAAAAATTATTTTTTTTTTTAATATGAGTAATAAATCTTTTAATGAGAAAAAAAAAATTAAAAGTTAAAATCTTTTTTTTTTTTTATATAGGAGTAATAAGATGTATAAATGAGGAAAAAGAATTGAAAGTTATGGCGTGGGCCTGATTAAAAGTGAATTATGTGACCAATGTTGAATCATAATTAGCAAAAAGAAGGAAGGGAGGAAGGAGGGAAGGAAGGAAGGAAAGAAGGAAGGAAGAAGGGAAGAAGGAAGGAAGGAAGGGAGGAAGAAGGAAAGAAGGAAGGAAGAAGAAAAGAAGGAAGGAAGGAAAGAAGAAGGAAAGAAGGGAGGAAGGAAGGAAGGAAGGAAGGAAGGAAAGAAGGAAGGAAGGAAGAAGGAAGGAGGGAAGGAAAGAAGGAAAGAAGGAAGGGAAAAAGAAATAAAGAATATAAGATGAAAAAAAGAAATGAAAGAAAGAAAATAAGAAAAAAAATAAAAGAAAAATTAGAAGAAAGAAAAGAAAGAAAAATGAGAAAAAAAAAGAATGCGTTTGGTTATGTAAACAAAGATGATCAATACACTGTAATTGCTAATAATATTATTCTTCTACTGTGTAAACATAAACAACAACGGGATGGAGTGGTTGAAGGGAGAGGAAAAGAAGAAGAGGGAGAGAAGGAGAAGGAGGAGGAGGAGGAGGAGGAGGAGGAGGAGGAGGAGGAAGAGGAGGAGGAGGAGGAGGAGGAGGAGGAGGAGGAGGAGGAGGAGGAGGAGGAGGATGAGGAGGAGGAGGAGGAGGAGGAGGAGGAGGAGGAGGAAGAAGAAAAGGAAAAAGAGAAGGAGGAAGAAAAGTAGGAAGAGAAGGAGGAAGAGAAGGAGGAAGAGAAGGAGGAAGAGAAGGAGGAAGAGAAGGAGGAAGAGAAAAAGGAAGAAAAGACGATGGCGATGAATAGAGAAAAAAGAAATGAAGATGAAGGAGATAAGAGAGAAAAAAAGAGAAAATGATCAAAAGAAAAATGATCCAGTTTAGTCATATGATCAAATTAATAAGGACAGCCATATGGGAGGCGAGATTTACACCATTGATGATGATGATGATGATGATGATGATGATGATGATGATGAAGATGATGATGAAGATGATGATGATGAAGATGATGATGATGATGATGAAGATGATGATTATGATGATGATGAAGATGATGATGATGAAGATGATGATGATGATGATGAAGATGATGAAGAGGATGAAGATGATGATGATGAAGAGGATGAAGATGATGATGATGATGATGATGATGATGATGATGATGATGATGATGATGATACCCGGATGGAGAGTTCTGTTCAAGTTGTACAGAGGATTCAATGAGGGTGTGGGAGAGGCCTGACTCAGGTAATTTCTTCTGCAATGGCATGGTGGAACAATGGCTAGTTGGCATGGTGACAATGAGGTAATTGTGATGGTGGGACAATTGTTGTGGCTGTTGTCATGGAAATGGTGTTGCTGTTGTCATGGAAATGATGTTTCTGTTGTCATGGAAATGGTGTTGGTGTTGTCATGGAGATGGTGTGATAGTTGTCATGGAGATGGTGTGGCAGTTATTGTGGTAAAAATGATGGTGGTGTTGTAGTCACAACCAGAAAATCAAAACGCAGAATTACACAAAGCCCCACCATATAATACCCAACCTTATCAACCGCACCAAACCATACTAAACCCCACCAAATAACATCAAATGACACCCAATGACACTTGATGACACCTAACCACATCAACCACACTCACCATTCTTC
>OX387260.1:4451292-4453792 GCA_947562095.1 Branchellion lobata
TTTGGTGTGGTGTGGTGTGGTGTGGTGGTGGTGTGGCCTGGTATGGCGTGGCTTGGTGTAGTTTGGTGTGGTGTTGTGTGGTGTGATGTGGTGTGGGGTGGTGTAGTCTGGTGGTGTGACGTGGCGTAGTGTGGCGTGGTGTGGTGTAACATGGCTTGGTGTGGTGTGGTGGTGGTGTGATGTGGTGTGGTGTGGCGTGGTGTAGTCTGGTGGTGTGATGTGGCGTGGGGTGGTGTGGTGTGGCGTAGTGTGGCGTGGTGTAGTGTGACATGGCTTGGTGTGATGTGGTGTGGTGGGGTGTGGTTAGGTACGAGGTGGGTGGTGCTACTGCACCTAGAACTCTTTCAAACCAAATTTTTTTCTCCTATTTCAAAAATCACACAAGCTCTTCACATCCTTTATTACCCCAACTCCCCACCCCATTAAAACACCCAAAATACCTTTCCAACTAACTCACCCAACCTCCTTCCCCCCCCCCCCCTTCCCCACCAAAATACCAAAACATCCAGCCCTCCTCACCCCTCAACTAAATCACCAAAACCACCCAACCCCCCCCCCCCCCCCAACTAAATCACCAATACCACCAAACTCCCCCTCCTCCCACCCAAGAAACGCCCAAACCCACCATCCAGATGCGGTTGAGCTGGTTGAAGGTGTCGTTGATGCCTGGGAAGACAGCGGTGCCTGTGAGCATCTCCACAAAGATGCACCCCACCCCCCACATGTCCAATGACGTGGTGTATTGGGTGGAGCCTGGGGTGGGGATGGGTAGAGGTGGGGGTTGGGTGGTATGGAGTGGATTGGAGAGAGGGATAAGGTGGGATGAGAGGGGGGTGAAAGGGATAGAGTAGACGAAAAGGAGGTGGGTGGGATAAACTGGGAGTGAGATGAAAGGGGATGTAAATGAATAAGTGAGGGGGGAATGGAAAGGGGAATGTGAAGTGGGTGGAGTGGTAGGATTGAAACAAGGATTTTGGAATATGGTGAAACGGAATTGGTTTGGATGGATTGAAAGGTGGATGGATTGAAAGGTGGATGGATTAGAAAGTGGATGGATTAGAAGGTGGATGGATTAGAAGGTGGATGGATTAGAAGGTGGATGGATTAGAAGGTGGATGGATTAGAAGGTGGATGGATTAAATTGGATGGATTGGAAGGTGGATGGATTAAATTGGATGGATTGGAAGGTGGATGGATTAGAAGGTGGATGGATAAGAAAATGGATGGATTAGAAGGTGGATGGATTAGAAGGTGGATGGATTAGAAGGTGGATGGATTAGAAGGTGGATGGATTAGAAAGTGGATGGATTAGAAGGTGGATGGATTGAAAGGTGGATGGATTGAAAGATGGATGGATTAGAAGGTGGATGGATTGAAAGGTGGATGGATTGAAAGGTGGATGGATTAGAAAGTGGATGGATTAGAAGGTGGATGGATTAAATTGGATGGATTGGAAGGTGGATGGATTGAAAGGTGGATGAATTGGAGTGGAATTGGATCGGAGTGGAAAGGAGTGTGGTGGGCGGGTTGGAAGGTGTGGGTAGTAGTAGGTGGGTTGAGGGGGTTGGGTGGAAAGGTTGTGGGTGGTGTGGGAGGGTGGATAGAAGAAGGATGGTTGGAGAAGGGAGGAGAGGGTTGTGTGGGTTGGGTTGGGTTGAGTGGGTGGGGAGGGAGAGAAGGGTTGTGTGGGTTGGGTTGGGTTGAGTGGGTGGGGAGGAAGAGAAGGGTTGTGTGGGTTGGAGAAGTTGGGGAGGGAGAAAGGGTTGGGTTGGTTACAATGATTTGAAAGAGAGAGAGGAGGGAGGGATGGGTGGGTTAGAGTGGTTGGGGAGGGAGGGAAGGGTTGGGTGGTTGAGGAGAGGGGGAAGAGTTGGGTGGGTCAGAATGGATGGGGGGGAGGGTTGGGTGAGGTAGAGTGGGTGTTTCACCCACCAAGCAGCAGGTCAGGTGGTCGATACCACAGCGTCACCACTTCGTCCGAGAAGGTCTTGCTAGGTACTGACTTGGCTCTTGCTAGTCCTGTGTGTGTGCGTGTATGTGTGTGTGTGTGTGTGTGTGTGTGTGTGTGTGTGTGTGTGTGTGTGTGTGTGTGTGTGTGTGTGTGTGTGTGTGTGTGTGCATGACAGACCAAAGTCAGCAAGCTTCAATTCTCCTTTATCTCCTATCAGCAAGTTTTGCGGCTTCAAATCTCTGCAGTTTTATATTATTATTACTATTATTATTATTATTATTATTATTATTATTATTATTATTATTATTAGTAGTAGTAGTAGTAGTAGTATTAGTATTATTATTACTTATTTAAGCGCCTCTAAAACAACCTGGTTTGCGTACTGTGCGCTATAACAAATTGTGCGTTTATTCATTTATTTTTTGATTTTTATTATAATTATTTTATTGTTATTGTTATTATTATTATTATTATTATTATTTTATTGTTATTGTTATTATTATTATTATTATTTTATTGTTATTGTTATTATTAGCTTCACCTGTGAAG
>OX387260.1:4469610-4484610 GCA_947562095.1 Branchellion lobata
TTTAGTCTTCTCAAATCTATTCTTATCTAATCCAATCTATTTCAGTCTTCTCAAATCTATTCTTATCTAATCCAATCTATTTTAATCTTATTCATTCTATTTCTAGTTAATATCTCCTAATTCCTCCAAGGCGAAATCTTTTCTTAGTAACTAATAAAACAAAAAAATATCCCTGATTGAGTCCTGCTCAAGAGAGCTTGGCACTTTTTGTTGTGTAGATTTTCGTATATTTTTGAAGATTATTATTTTATGTTATTATTTTTGTTATTATATATTTAAAGTTTTATTGAGATAAATGTTAGAAAGTCAAAGTTTAGAAAAAAAGAAAAAGTCTAATTATAGATTTACTTTCAGTCTCTGCTATTTATAGTACAGTTCTATAAAAAGAACCTTCAATTCTTTGGTTCCCAAGCGACACATTGGCTTTTAAGAGTCCGTAGTGACAAACTGGATAAAAAAAAATTTAATTTTAAAATTAAATTGAAATATATTTCTTTACTTAAAAAAAATAATTAATACTAATTTAATTGAAAATTTATGAATTTAAAATTAATACGTTTTTATTTCGATATTATAGTTTCAAATTTTTTATGAATCCGGTTGAAAAATAAGAGTTAAAAAAGAAAATGGTAGCATGAAAAGAACCTACTTTCATGATTATCGTTATTATTTTGGTTCATAGAATCAAATGAAACACAATAATAAAATCATTTTATTTTTATTTTTTTATTTTTTAAAATGTTTTTATTATATTCTTATAACTATAACTAGCGGCGTCACTATGACGGTTATCGCGGAGGCTACTATTCCTGTACGCATTAGCATGATTGTTATCATCATCATCATCATCATCCTCATCATCATCATCACCATCATCATCATCATCATCATCATCATCTTCTTCATCATCATTATCAGCATCTTCTTCTTCATCATCATCTTCATCATCATCATCATCATCATCATCATCATCATCATCATCATCACCATCATCATCATCATCATCATCATCATCATCATCACCATCATCATCATCATCATCATCATCATCATCACCATCATCATCACCATCATCAGCATCATTTTCATCATCATTCTCTTATTTGTCATCATCGCCATCTTCTTCTTTTTCATCCCCATAATCATCTTTCGTCGTCATCACCATCATCCTTGTCATCATCTTCCTTTCAGTCATCACCAAATTCAGCTTCTTCTTCTTCTTCTTCTTCTTCTTCTTCTTCTTCTTCTTCTTCTTCTTCTTCTTCTTCTTCTTCTTCTTCTTCTTCTTCTTTTTCTTCTTCTTTTTCTCTTCCTTCTCTTCACATCATTATTTTAATCTTCTTCCTTCTCATTTTTTTTTCATCTTCACTCTCATTCTCATCTTTTTCTTCATTTTCATCTTTTCTTTCATCATCATCTTCTTCATCTTTATCATCATCTTCTTCCTCTTCTTCATCTTCTCCACAATAATCAGTCCAAAGCGTTCCATCTGGAAACGGTAAACACATTTTTTACTCGTGGGCGTCTTCTATTTATAGATCCTAATCTATTTATAACTCCAAACATAGATGTGGTGTCAACATCTACATCCACGTGACGTGTCTTTTATACAAAATGACGTCTGTATGACATCCATAGAAGAATATTGTACACGTGGAAGAGTGTACGTGTGGTGTACATGGTGATCCGTTATAAAAGGTGTGCATACGTTCGTTTGTGTTTGTGAAGTTATTTATGGAACGTTTGTGAACGTTTGTGGATTTTTTGTATGTTTTTGAACTTGTCTAGATGTTTGTGAACATTTCGGGTGTTTGTGAACATTTCGGATGTTTGTGAACAATTGTGAACGTTTGTGAACATTGTTGGATGTTCGTTTGTTTGTGAGGTTCGCGTTCATGACGTTGAGAACACCCTACACAACAAAAGCTCTCACCAGAGGTTTGTCACCATTGTTGTTCTTTTGTTTGTGTGCTTGTGTGTGTGTGTGTGTGTGTGTGTGTGTGTGTGTGTGTGTGTGTGTGTGTGTGTGTGTGGGTGTGTGTGTTTGTGTGTGTGTGTGTGTGTGTGTGTGTGTGTGTGTGTGTGTGTGTGTGTGTGTGTGTGTGTGTGTGTGTGTGTGTGTGTGTGTGTGTGTGTGTTTGTGCATGTATCTGTATGTTTGTGTGTATTCACACATACTACGCGTAACACCCCCCCCCCTCCCTCACCCTGAACAGGAGAGTGGTATCTGTTATGCACCACAGTTTTAGGGGGTAGCGTGCTGGTGGCGGCCATAGGAATGTTGGTGGTGAGGTATGTGAGGAGGAGGCTGCACGAGAGACATGACCCTGAGATGAGGTTCTCAGCAGCCTACAGAGAAGGTTTCTTACGAGACGACGTACCACGCCGCTTGGAGGGGTCTTGGCACTCCCCTAATCATCCCCCCAACCCCCCATCTAATCACCCATCCCATAGCCACCCTCAAAATCCACTCAACCCCCCCTCTCGACACCCACCACAAAGGTCTTCAGGACGTGAAGGACAACTCTTGATGCTCTCAAACTCCAAACGCTACGGTGGCTTCTTGACGCGACAACAAACGTCACGTGGGGAAGTGTCAAAGGAAGAAGCGTCAATTCGTAAAATGTCAAGCTACGAGGCGTCAAGGAAAGAGAAAAAAAAAGTCACTAACAGAATCTCTTCCATAGCCTTCACTCCAGCCATCCCTACAGCTGGCTGCCGCTTGTCACCTAACACCACCAGCAACCAACATACAAAAACCAACGTATATTTATCAACCACAACAACAACCCTTACCAACAGTAGCAGCTACAACAACAGCAGCGACAACAGCAGCAGCAACAGCAGCAACAGCAACAACAACAGCAGTGGCGACCACTCTCCACCTCAGCTGGCTCCTCAGAGACGCAACAGGAAGAGGAACCGGAAAGACATTGGTCTGGTAGTGAAGGTCCACTACCACTCCTCCTCACACCTCCTCAGCGTCTTCATCCACAAACTCTTCAACCTCCCCCGCCTCGGAAAGTATCTCTCGTGTGACCCTTTCGTTCGTCTGCATGTCCTGCCAGATGCCTCGCTGCATGTGCGTTTGTACCTTTTTCCTATTTTTGGTCTTTTCTTTCACCTACTTTTGGCCTTTTTTCGCGCTATAAAAATTCAAAAAAAACTTTTTCGCGCTATAAAAATTCAACAAATTTTTTTTCCGCTATATTAGTTTTGAAAATATTTGTGTTTTTTCTGCGCTATATAATTTGGGGAGAGAGATATATCTATATTTATTTATAAATATACATACATACATATCATAATATAGATCATTATTATTTTCAAAAAATGATAATAAAAATGACTATTATTATAGTTATGATAATAATGATACTACTAATAATAAAAATTATTATTATTATTTTATTATTATTATCATTGTTTTTATTACTTTATTATTATATTCATTCTTTTTTTGAAGTTAATTTTTTTTTTAAATTATTTTCATCATCATTATTATTATTATTATTATTATTATTATTATTATTATTATTATTATTATTATTATTATTATTATTATTATTATTATTATTATTATTATTATTATTATTATTATTATTATTATTATTATTATTATTATTATTATTATTATTATTATTATTATTATTATTATTATTATTATTATTATTATTATTATTATTATTATTATTATTATTATTATTATTATTATTATTATTATTATTATTATTATTATTATTATTATTATTATTATTATTATTATTATTATTATGGCCACGCTCACAGGCCAAGACCCGCATCATCAGGGGCTCCAGAGAGCCGGTGTTTGACGAGCGTTTCGACTTTTATGACGTCAGAGAAATTGGTGGTGTGACGTTGCACTTTGAAATCTTCACCTTCGACCCCTTCTCCAGGGACTGCAAGATCGGAGAGGTGTCGTGTGACCTCAATGAAATGGGTGGTGGTGGGGTTAACGGGGGTGGTGGTGGTGGGGTTAGTGGGGGTGCTGGAAAAATAGTTAATATTGTTGGTGGTGGTGGGGGTGAGGGCGGGGAGGTGGAGGATGGTTGTGGTAGGGATGGTGAGGTGGGTGGTGAAGGTGTTGGGGGAATAAAGAAGATTCATGAAAAAGAGGTTACTGTTGGTGTAGAAATTGATGACGGTGGTGATGATGGTGGTGATGGTGGTGATGATGGTGGTGGTGATGGTGGTGATGATGGTGGTGATGGTGGTGATGATGGTGGTGATGATGGTGGTGATGGTGTTGATGGTGGTGATGGTGGTGATGATGGTGGTGATGGTGGTGATGATGGTGGTGATGATGGTGGTGATGATGGTGGTGATGGTGGTGATAGTGGGGATGGTGTTGATGGTGGTGATGGTGTTGATGGTGGTGATGGTGGTGATGGTGGTAGGTTCGATGAAGGCGTTGGTGAAGTTAGAAAGGATGGTGATGTTAGAAAAAATGGTGAAGTTGGGAATAATGGGGAAATTGGTGATCGAACGAAAGAATATGACAAGTGGAGGAATGAGGAGGAAATGAAGAGTGCCCAAGAGTGTGGCGGCAAAATAGCTTTGGAAGAGGAGGGCTGCAAGGAAGGTGACGGGCATCATGGAAGCAAGTTTGAGGGGGCGGAAAGAGGAAAAGGTGGGATTTGTGGTTCAACCAACAAAAACAACAACAACAACTGTGAAAACAACAACTGCAACAAAAGCTACAACAACAAAAACTGCAACAACAACAACAACAGCAACAACAAAAACTGCAACAACAACAACAACAGCAACAACAAAAACTGCAACAACAACAACAGCAACAACAGCAATAAAAACAACAGCAACAACAACGATAAAAACAACAACAACAGCAACAAAAACTGTGACAGTGACACAAACAACAAGAAGCTCAACCCTAGCAACAAAGACTACAACGATTACATCAACAACAACATAAACAACAACAACAACAACATAAACAACAACAACAACAACATAAACAACAACAACAACAACAACAACATAAACAACAACAACATAAACAAAAACAACAACAACAGTGGTGTCACGCAGACTGCAAAGACCCCACCAATGATCTCCAAAGAATTCCATTTGAACATCTTGCCTTTGATACAACAGGTGGCTGTCGTTGTCGTTGTTGTTGTTGTTGTTGTTGTTGTTGTTGTTGTTGCTGCTGTTGTTGTTGTTGTTGTTGAAACACTGTGGGATTGTATCTACTTTGCTTGATTATATCTATGTATCATCCTATATTCATACATTGTCAAACTATATATTTTCATATTTGTTTAAATTTATTATATCATATTTATATATTTATATTATTTTAATTTAATATTTTTATATTATACTCATTTAAATATTAATAGTATTATTATTATATTTTAAATTATACTCATTTTAATATTAATATTATTATTATTATATTTTTATATTATACTCATTTTATTATTAATAATAATAATATTATTATTATATTTTTATATTATACTCATTTTATTATTAATATTATTATTATTATATTTTTATATTACATCTATATTATCATATTATCATATTTTTCATTTATTATATCTCATTTTATATTTATAATTTTATATTTTAATATTTATTTTTTTTTTTTATCATTTTATTCCATCATGGTCTTTTACTCTGTTATAGCGTATTGTTACTTTTACTATTTTGTTGTTTATTCACTTGTTTGAAAGTTATAATAATAATAATAATAATAATAATAATAATAATAATAATAATAATAATAATAATAATAATAATAATAATAATAATAATAATAATAATAATAATAATAATAATAATAATAATAATAATAATAATAATAATAATAATAATAATAATAATAATAATAATAATAATAATAATAATAATAATAATAATAATATAAATAATAATAATAATAATTATTATTATTATTTTTTTTTTTTAATATTATTATTATTATTATTATTATTATTATTATTATTATTATTATTATTATTATTATTATTATTATTATTATTATTATTATTATTATTATTATTATTATTACAAATACTTTCATTTATATAATAATAATTATATATTTCCCTTTTTATTCCAATTATTTCAATTCCCATTACATTCAACCCTCCTCCATCCACCCCCCCAACAGAGCCACAGAACAAAGCCTTCGAGCAGTAGACGATCCCTCATGACGTCATTCGCCCTCCACCACTGAAGCTCAAAGAGAGGGGGAGGGGAAGGGGGAGGGGGGAAGGGGGGGGGGGGGAAGGGGGGAATGGGGGGGGGGGGGGGAATGGGGGAGGGGGGGACAACAGTGAGACTTGCTTGGGAAAGGCTTCATTTAATCAAATCTTCCGAAATCTGAGCTACTTTAAGCTTACACAATCTAATCTTCTTTTATTTTCTCTAATCTAATCTTTCATCTTACCTCATCGGATCTAATCTACCATAATCTAATCTTCTTTCATCTTACCTCATCGGATCTAATCTACCATAATCTAATCTTTTTTCATCTTACCTCATCGGATCTAATCTACCATATTCTAATCTTCTTTCATCTTACCTCATCGGATCTAATCTACCATAATCTAATCTTCTTTCATCTTACCTCATCGGATCTAATCTACTATAATCTAATCTACTTTCATCTTACCTCATCGGATCTAATCTACCATAATCTAATCTACTTCAAGTTACTCATATCTAATCTCTCGTAATCTAATCTACTTTAACCTACCCTAATCGTATCTCATCTAGCTTAATCTAATCTAATCTAATCATTTTAATATGACTCCAATTTCAATCAAGGTAATTAGTCGTAATCTTATTGGGAGTTATCAAAAAACTCCAATTTATTCAATTGGTTAATCAATTCTCGTTCAATTAAATTAAATAAATAAAGAATAATTTAATTAAAATTTTAAAAATAATTTAATTTAATTAAAAATAATAATAATTTAATTAAAAAAATATATATATTTAATTTAATTAAAAAAAAAAAATAATAATAATAATTAAATTAAATTAAAATAAATAAATAATAATTTTAGTTAATTTATTTAATAAAGCCTAATCTAATTGACTTGAAATTATTTTCCCATATTCAATTATAATTATAAACTAATATACAAATTAATTATAATTATATTTCTGTGACTTAACTCCACTTCATTCGGCCAACTTTGATCCGATTAACCTCAAATCATGTTCGTGTGGTGTTGACGTTGTAGGCCTGAGTGGCCGTTACGACAGCTGTACTCTCACGGTGTTGCTGTACTGGTGAATACTCAATGTTGTCAGCCTTTGTACTCACTACCAAAGCCTGTGTGTACACAATACCACTATGTATACATAATACCACCATGTATACACAATACTACTATGTATACATAATACCACCATGTATACACAATACCACTATGTATACATAATACCACCATGTATACACAATACCACTATGTATACATAATACCACCATGTATACACAATACCACTATGTATACATAATACCACCATGTATACACAATACCACTATGTATACATAATACCAGAACTTACACACAATGCTACACCATTTACACAATACCACCACGTGTACACAATACCCCCATGTGTACACAATGCTACACTATGTGTACACAATACCCCCATGTGTACACAATGCTACACTATGTGTACACAATACCACACCATGTGTACAAATACCAAAACTTGCACACAATACCACATTTTGCGCACAATACCAGCACATGCACATTTGGCACAATACCACGAATATAGTACAAGACACGTACTTTGTGGACGTTCACCATCTGATTATAAGTATTTAACCAAACTGCTCCGGCCTCGACTATATTATACAAAATTATTCTGTTTTTTTTATATTATACAATATTATTATATAATATTATCCTATCTTTTATTATATTATATCTGTTACATAAGCTGCTGTCATCCCGTGACGCATCAGGATATAGGCTTTGAGAGTAATTTAATTTTATTTAAATTTAATAAAGAAATAATAAAAATATTCTTAATTAATTTTTTTTAAAATTATTATAAATAATAGAATTCCTTAATAGGGATTAATTATAAAATCCAATATTAATTAATTATTTAATTTAATAGTAATTAATTATTTAATATTAATTAATTATTTAATCTAATAATAATTAATCATTTAATCTAATATCAATTAATTATTTAATATAATATTAATTAATCATTTAATTTAATATTAATTAATTATTTAATTTAATATTAATTAATTATTTGATTCAATATTAATTAATTATTTAATTTAATAACAATTAATTATTTAAGATAACATTAATTAATTATTTAATTTAATATTAAGTAATTATTTAATTTAATATTAATTAATTATTTAATTTAATATTAATTAGCTATTTAATTAAATATTAATTAATTATTTAATTTAATATTAATTATTTAATTTAATATTAATTAATTATTTAATATAATATTAATTAATTATTTAATATAATATTAATTAGCATATAAAATCCTTCTTGAGTTTATTTTAATTGGTTTTACGTTAATTTTAAAATCTTTATTACACGAATTATTGAAAAAATTTTGATAATATTAATTATTAAAATACTTTATATTATATTAGATAATAAATTAATTTATATTATATAAATTAATAAAATAATTTATATTATATAAGTTGATAAAATAATTTATATTATATAAGTTGATAAAATAATTTATATTATATAAATTAATAAATTAATTTATATTATATAAATTAATAAAATAATTTATATTATATAAGTTGATAAAATAATTTATATTATATAAGTTGATAAAATAATTTATATTATATAAGTTGATAAAATAATTTATATTATATAAGTTGATAAAATAATTTATATTATATAAGTTGATAAAATAATTTATATTATATAAGTTGATAAAATAATTTATATTATATAAGTTGATAAAATAATTTATATTATATAAGTTGATAAAATAACTTTAAGCTGTCCTACACTCTTTCCATGCATTCAAGTTGTGGTCTTGCGTCGCCGTGAATCATTAAGACGTTAGGTGTTGGCTTGTAAAGGTGATTTTTGTGAATAATTCGAAAAATATATTTTGAAAATAAAAGCGTTTACGGGTTTATTGTTTTGTGAGGAATTATGAGTGAATTATAAGGTGAATTATGAGTGAATTATAAGGTGAATTAGGGTGAATTACAAGGTGAATAAGAGTGAATTACAAGGTGAATTAAAGTGAATTGCAAGGTGAATTAGGGTGAATTACAAGGTGAATTAGGGTGAATTACAAGGTGAATTAGGGTGAATTACAAGGTGAATTAGGGTGAATTACAAGGTGAATTAAGGTGAAATGCAAGATGAATTAGGGTGAATTACAAGGTGAATTAAAGTGAATTGCAAGGTGAATTAGGGTGAATTACAAGGTGAATTAAAGTGAATTGCAAGGTGAATTAGGGCGAATTACAAGGTGAATTAAAGTGAATTAGGGTGAATTACAAGATGAATTAGGGTGAATTACAAGGTGAATTGAAGTGAATTGCAAGGTGAATTAGGGTGAATTACAAGGTGAATTAAAGTGAATTGCAAGGTGAATTAGGGTGAACTACAAGGTGAATTAAAGTGAATTGCAAGGTGAATTAGGGTGAATTACAAGGTGAATTAGGGTGAATTACAAGGTGAATTAGGGTGAATTACAAGGTGAATTAAAGTGAATTGCAAGGTGAATTAGGGTGAATTACAAGGTGAATTAAAGTGAATTGCAAGGTGAATTAGAGTGAATTACAAGGTGAATTAAAGTGAATTGCAAGGTGAATTAGGGTGAATTACAAGGTGAATTAGGGTGAATTACAAGATGAATTGAAGTGAATTGCAAGGTGAATTAGGGTGAATTACAAGGTGAATTAAAGTGAATTGCAAGGTGAATTAGGGTGAACTACAAGGTGAATTAAAGTGAATTGCAAGGTGAATTAGGGTGAATTACAAGGTGAATTAAAGTGAATTGCAAGGTGAATTAGGGTGAATTACAAGGTGAATTTTAGTGTGGATTATAAGGAAGATTATAGGATGAAGAAGTGGAAAATTGGGAGTTTTTAAAGAGAATGTGCAAAAACTTAGGGTTTTGAGAACTGAAATGCACTTTTTAAAAAATTTTAAGAAATTGAAAAAAATAAAAAAAATAGAAAAAATGGAAAATTAAAAAATATTAAAAAAATGATGAAGAATGAGATTGGTTTGTTGAGGGGAAGGATGACAGGAGGTGTCAAGCATTCTTGTCAATGAGGAGTTGAAGATTTTTGTTCACGTCGACCAGTTGTTGCAAAAGGTGGACCTTTCTCAGGTCAACATCCAGCGTGTTTGCATGCGTGAGTCTTTGAGACACAAGATTAATGTGGGAACTGACATTTTGAAAAGCATTCTTCAAGTGGATTTGAGAAGAGTCGTGATCTGGTGTTGCTGGTTGTGTAGGTTGTTCGTGGTGGCAACTGCTACGGACCTCTTCATGCACGTTCGAATGTGAGCCAGCCGGAAAGATTTGCTGTGAAGGAGGGTGTTGTTGAAAGCTTGTCGAAGCTTGGTGGTGTTGAGTGTTTGATGTTGTTGCGTTTTGCTTTTCTAAAATCTGACTCCTAGCAGCAACCGGATCCAATGCTGTTGAAAATTGAAAATATGCAGATTGAATAACGCTCTTAAACAATAGGATCAGCGCTATAAAAATGTTTTGCTTATATTAGATTAATTCAAAATAATAATAATAAATTAAAGTTGATTTGTCACCAGGATCATCCTTCGCCACGTCACTGTCCAACTCACTGCATGCCACACAATAGTCCTCTGTGGAGCCCTTTGGTCTCAAAAGCACTGTCTGTGAGTGTACAAATATTGAGTCCTGACCGATAAGAAATAGCGAGATAAAATAAATAAGTATGAAATATGACCTCAACCCTAAATTTATAGCACTAGTCCTAGCAGGCACCTGGCAGATGGGACAAACAGCATCAAGCATTTTGTAGCCTTTCAACAGGTACTGCCCCATCACCTTACTGATCCTATCCTGCCTCTCCCGCCTCGCCTGCATGATTTTCAACTCTCCTTCCGAAGGAGGCTGCCAACTTTCGTCTGAATTTTCCATTTTTCGAAACTATTTTTGCTATAATAACAAAAATCGTGAACCTAAACTCATCAAAACTCAGCGTTGGGTTTTAATAGATGTTACCGAAACCACAGACAAAATATTATTTTATTTAAATCACGGTGCTTTATTTGACCTGAAACGTAGAAATAGAAAATTCTGTAAAAATTCAAAACATATAATTCAAATTTAGGATATATCAAAAAACGTGTGAAAAGTTTGAAATAATTTTAAGTAACATTAAACAGACGAGAACACTTTGAACTATTGAACATCAATACAACACCAAAGAATGATCTTACTCGAGGGTTTAATACGAAAGAAGTACTTAAGTTTCTGGTTTGAATTTTTTTTATCAAAGTCAAGACACAAATAGAAAATCTTTCGAATACAAGATTAAGGAGTTTTGAATAATGTTTTCAAAGACCTTGAAATACTGTTGGAAGATCAAAGCAGTCTGTTACCAATTTTCACAACCTACACTAACTTACACCAACTATTTAAATGTCTGCATCACCCAATGAAATGAACGTAAATTTAAAAAAAATTCATTTCAAGTTTGGATTAAGCTAATCTTTTTTGACCTGATATAATCTAATCTAATTAGGAAGTTTTTAAAGAAAAAAAAAGTAAAAAAATATGCTAAACAATGGAGTGGAAGACAGTTGGTTTGGAGGACTTGAACAGGCCCCTCCCATTGAGGCTTTTTCGCTCATCGAGAAATACGAACATGACCCATTCCCTCAAAAAGTTAACTTGAGTGTTGGAGGTGAGCCTAAGTCAGAGTCTCATTTATACTTTTGCCTTTATTTCACGCCCAACTTTGAACATCAATTTAACTCTTACTCTAATCGTAAAGCTAACATCAATTATAAATATTCTCCTTAACACAAATTTCACTGGAGTCCTAATCAAGTGAACCATATGCAGTAGGTCAAATTAACTCGGATTAAAACAAGAAACGTCTGGAAATTTTTCTCACTCAACTCAACACCTGCTCGCAGCCTACACAACGGATGAAGCAGAGCCCTACGTGTTGCCAGTGGTGAGAAAGGTGGAAAAAGAATTAGCCAAAAACACTAAATTGGCGCATGAATATCTGCCCATCCCTGGTCTTTCCGACTTCCGGGAGGCCGGCGTAAACTTGATTTTTGGCTACAATCCGGATTACGTTGCTAGGGTACGCAATGACGTCAGGATGACGTACGTGGTTGTGATACTTTTAATGCTAGCCTTCCAGTTCAGTTGAACAAGAGTATATGTATTTTTAAAAAATATTTAACCTTATTCATGTATCCTAATTTAATTAAACTCATTCTAATCAATTTAAACTTATTCTTATTTATTTAAAATTCCAACTACCATAACTACCATTGCTATGACAACCATTGCCATGACTACAATTGCTATGACAACCATTGCTATGACAACCAATGCTATGACAACCATTGCTATGGCTACCAGCATCGCTTCCACACACCACCAGGCAGGGGGGGTCCAGTGTGTGGGAGGAACTGGAGCCCTGAGGACCGCCTTGGAAGTCCTTAACACCCGCCTCCATTTCAACTCCATCTACCTCTCCCACCCCACCTGGCGTCTGTCATCCACTTTTACTCATTTTAGCTTAAAAGTTAACTTCCATAAAAGCTTCATAAGGTTTTCAAAATAACTAAAAGTGAAGCGTTTTTTTATAATGCTTCACTTTTACTCATTTCATCACTTTTCACTTTTACTCATTTCATCGCTTTTCACTTTTACTAATTTCATCGCTTTTCACTTTTACTCATTTCATGGTGGTTTACTTTTGAAACTTTTAGCGGTAATTCAATTGTAAATAGTTCAAGAATGAGTGCCTTTTAGTCTTTGCGACCAATCAATAGTGAGCGATAAAATATAATAATGGATCATAAGATGGCGAGAGATAAGGAGCCAAACAGCCGCAACTATGGCAACAGACCATCAAGCCACGTGATGTTTTGTCATATAATCAATAATAATAGAAATAATAATAATAATAATAATAATAATAATAATAATAATAATAATAATAATAATAATAATAATAATAATAATAATAATAATAATAATAATAATAATAATAATAGTAAAAATAATAATAATAGAAAAAAATAAATAAATAAAAACGAAAATTTTTAAATTGGCATTAAGCCCGTAGAGTTTCAAGGCTACATCCATCCATCCATTCATCCATTTGTCCATTCATTCATTCATCCATCCATCCATCCATCTATCCATCCATCTATCCATCCATCCATCCATCAATCCATCCATCCATCCATCCTTTTCCAGCCAACCACACGTCCATATGCCAATCACTGGGATACACGAGCATCAAACACTACCGCTACTGGCAGTCACACAGCAAAGCACTGGATCTTCCTGGGATGCTAGAAGACCTCCGGGTGGATGGAGGGATGGATGGATGGATGGATGGATGGATTGATGGATAGATGGATGGATAGATGGATGGATGGATGGATGGGTGGATGGATGGATGGATGGATGGATGGATGGGTGGATGGATGGATGGATGGATGGATGGATTAATGAATGGACAGATGGATAGATGGATAGATGGATGGCTAGATGGATGGATAGATGGATGGATGAATGAATGAACAAATGGATGAATGGATGGATGTATGGATGGATGGATAGATGGAGGGGTGGATGGAAAGATGGATGGATGGATGGATGAATGGATAGATGGATGGATAAATAAATGGATGGATTGATGGATGGAATTATAGATGGATGGATGCATAAATTGATGGATGGGTAGACGGGTGATGAATTGATGGATGAATGGATAAATGGATGAATGTAAGGATTGATGGATGGATGAATGGATGAATGGATGAATGTAAGGATTGATGGATGGATGAATGGGAAGAGGAGGAATTAATGTTTTTTTCAACAGAATTCCACACCACACTCCATCGTTCTCCTACATGCTTGTGCACACAACCCTACTGGTTGGTGTTGTTGTTGTTGCTGTCGTTGTTGTTGTTGTTGTTGTTGTTGTTGTTGTTGTTGATATTGTTGTTGATGTTGATGTTGTTGATGTTGATGTTGTTGATGTTTCAAAATCATTGTTGTGGTTATTGATGTTGTTACAACTGAATTTTTATTCATCCGTAATACTCCGTACCGTTTTGTATTGTTCCGTAATACTCCGTACCGTTTTGTATTGTTCCGTAATACTCCGTACCGTTTTGTATTGTTCCGTAATACTCCGTACCGTTTTGTATTGTTCCGTAATACTCCGTACCGTTTTGTATTGCTCCGTAATACTCCGTACCGTTTTGTATTGTTCCGTAATACTCCGTACCGTTTTGTATTGTTCCGTAATACTCCGTACCGTTTTGTATTGTTCCGTAATACTCCGTACCGTTTTGTATTGTTCCGTAATACTCCGTACCGTTTTGTATTGCTCCGTAATACTCCGTATCGTTTTGTATTGTTCCGTAATAATCCGTACCGTTTTGTATTGTTCCGTAATACTCCGTACCGTTTTGTATTGTTCCGTAATACTCCGTACCGTTTTGTATTGCTCCGTAATACTCCGTACCGTTTTGTATTGTTCCGTAATACTCCGTATCGTTTTGTATTGCTCCGTAATACTCCGTACCGTTTTGTATTGTTCCGTAATACTCCGTATCGTTTTGTATCATACATTGTGTCAATCTTGGCCAGTGAGATTTCCATATTATCTTCCAGGTGTGGACCCAACTGTAGAAGAGTGGAAAAAGGTGGCGGAGGTTGTGAAGGTGGCAACGAAAAAAAAAAAAATTTTTAATTATTATA